>JAWPHD010006451.1:0-144885 GCA_037043455.1 Cyrtodaria siliqua
TACAGTATGGATCATACGAGGGGTTATCCAAAAGTTCGTCCTGGATAACCAACCACCGTACATCGAAATATTATTGGGGTAGATCTAAATGTATAAACAAGAACAATTGTTATCTTTATATAAATAGAGATCTACCTCAATGTAGATGAGAATAAAACGACAATGAATTGTATAATGTAAATTGAAATATAGCCCATGCACCAATGATAACATTTGAAAGAGCATTTTACAATGAGGGATTTTCTTTTCACACACGCATGCACGCACGATTTATTGTTGATTTAAACGTGTAGAGAGGGAAAATGGAGAGTACCTGGCAAACATGTGTAATATAACGGTTTTATATATACAATTCAACATTTGTTAACATGAGTATATGAAAATATCAAATATCATTATCAAACCTTTAAAGCAGACACAATTGTTTCCATTCGGAGAAATCTCCAAGGCAATTTTTTTTATTTATTTTTGGTTCTATCGTTTTTCTGGACGTGTCATCTATATATATATATATAGTAACTTATGTATAAACTTAAGACTTCTTTTAAAAGAGTTTTAATCGTGATGTTTTGCTCAGACAAAACACAAACAATATCTTATCAAATAAAATGTCACACTACATGTGTTACCAATTCGTCGGAATGTGTTGCGCAAATATGTACACGTTATATTCACATATACTTTATTTTTACATCGATTGCTGTCAAGTTATATTGCCTATGCAAATAACTTTCGATGGCGTGTATGACAGCGGGAGCATGGCCTTGATAATCCCCCTCCCTCCCCCCCCCCCCCACCTCCCCACCTCCCCACTTCCCCTACACACGTACAGTGACGAGACGGACAATCGAACCCAGGATGCACTGGTGAGAAGCGATAGCGCTAACGATACCGACTGCTACCCTGACAACCTAAATATAAGTAATGTGTTCAAAACGTAAACGTATTTAAACATATTTCTGTTAAAAGATTATATGTTACAGTCATACATTTTAAACAGCTCATGCGATGTATTATTAAAGTTACTAAACTGATTCTAAAGATGTAAAATAACCATTTACTGCCAGCGTTAAAGAGAAGGGAGGCGATCTGGAAGAATAATGGTTGTCGGTCCAAATACAAGTAAAGCCATCATATGTGTGTTCAGTTACATATTCAATGTGAAGCGTCTCCGTGGCCGAATGGTTAACGACGTTGCTTTGTAAACCTTCGCCTCTCACCGCGGGTTCGAATCCCACTTTGGAGCTCGACTTGTAAGTGAGGAAGTGTCGATTCTTACAGATGGCGGGAGGTGTACAGTACTGCTATTACCCTGGAAAAATGGGTGGTCTGCCTCCACCACAAAAATCGACCGTCATATATAACCTTACATGTGTTGAAAATGACGTAAAACACCACACAAACAAAGCATATTCAATGTTCATAATTTATGCACTAAATTAGGTCCCATAAAAAACTAGTTTGGTCGGGAAAACTCGATGACGCGGCTGGTTTTGTTGTGTATAAATCATTACAATTCATTCATAGGATGCTTTAGGGCTATAATAAATTCATGTTACACATTTATTGAATAATATGTACAACTGCTAGCAATCTAAAAATTGATGATTACACCGAGTCGTCGTGTTTTCCGGTCCAAACATTTTCATAAACAATAATTCAACCGAATTTATATAACGCATGTGAAACTAGAGAGAAAGATGTGTGTATATATGCTTTCAAAATAAAGAACGAAGCAGTCGCTTTTAAATAACATTTGTTTTTGTTCTTTCATATATGACGTGGGCTTAACAGGTGAAGGTCGGTGTTTTATTATTCATACGGCGTGCATGTGTTTGAATAAACTTTATAAAACTAATATTTTGCAAACACTTGAAAATCGGTGTTTCTTTTATACAAATAAATGAGACAATTAATAAGGTGTTGCCATATCCTTTTGAATTCATGAATCAGGTTTCATTATCGCCGAATAAGGAAATTAGCTGGATTGAATGAGTTCCGATTTTTCCTCAATATACAGTTAAAAAAGACAAACAACTTAAAAATGATTTGCAAGTTGATTTATAAACCTTTATGCATGCATACTTGGGTGTAACGGTGGTTTATGATCCATTTATGCATGTATACTTGGGTGCAAAGGTGGTTCAGAAACCCCTTATGCATGAATACTTGGGTGTAATGATGGTTGACAACCCCCTTATGCATGAATACTTTGAGTTTACAAACCTCTTATGCATGAATACTTGGATGTAACGATGGTTGAAAACCCCTTATGCATGCATACTTGGTGTAATGATGGTTTATAACATCCCCTCACCCCCCCCCCCCCCCCCCCCCCCCCCCCCCCCCCCCCCCCTATATGCATGCATACTTGAGTTTAAAGGTGGTTTACAACTCCTTATGCATGCATACTTGGGTGTAATGATGGTTTACAACCCCCATTATGCATGCATACTTGGGTATAACTGTAGTTTACAAACCCCGTATACATACATACTTGAGGTTACAAACCACTTATACTTGAGGATTACAAACAACTTATGCTTGAGGTTACAAACCACTTATGCTTGAGGTTACAAACCCCTTATGCTTGAGGTTACAAACCACTTATGCTTGAGGTTACAAACAACTTATGCTTGAGGTTACAAACCACTGATGCATGTATTTTGTTTTGTATTATTATTCTTTTTTTTATGGTTTTCCGAAATAAATCTATGTTAAAATGTGACCGCCTGGGCGGGCCAAGATGCCACCACCACCAGGGCCCCAATTGAACACGCTTGATAGAAGACCACAAGTACAACTAGATGCAGTATATGAGATAGAAGAACACAAGTACAACTAGATGCAGTATATGAGCCACATGTACAACTAGATGCAGTATATGAGCCACAAGTACAACTAGATGCAGTATATGATAGAAGACCACAAGTACAACTAGATGTAGTATATGATAGAAGACCACAAGTACAACTAGATGCAGTATATGATAGAAGACCACGAGTACAACTAGATGTAGTATATGATAGAAGACCACAAGTACAACTAGATGCAGTATATGATAGAAGACCACAAGTACAACTATATGCACTATATGATAGAAGACCACAAGTACAACTAGATGCAGTATATGAGATAGAAGACCACAAGTACAACTAGATGCAGTATATGATAGAAGACCACGAGTACAACTAGATGTAGTATATGATAGAAGACCACAAGTACAACTAGATGCAGTATATGATAGAAGACCACAAGTACAACTATATGCACTATATGATAGAAGACCACAAGTACAACTAGATGCAGTATATGAGATAGAAGACCACAAGTACAACTAGATGCAGTATATGAGATAGAAGACCGCAAGTACAACTAGATGCAGTATATTATAGAAGACCACAAGTACAACTAGATGCAGTATATGAGATAGAAGACCGCAAGTACAACTAGATACAGTATATTATAGAAGACCACAAGTACAACTAGATGCAGTATATGATAGAAGACCACAAGTACAACTAGATGCAGTATATAAGATAGAAGACCACAAGTACAACTAGATGCAGTATATGATAGAAGACCACATGTACGACTAGATGCAGTATATTATAGAAGACCACAAGTACAACTAGATGCAGTATATGATAGAATACCACAAGTACAACTAGATGCAGTATATGATAGAAGACCACAAGTACAACTAGATGCAGTTTATGAGATAGAAGACCACAAGTACAACTAGATGCAGTATATGAGATAGAAGACCACAAGTACAACTAGATGCAGTATATGAGATAGAAGACCACAAGTACAACTAGATGCAGTATATGATATAGAAGACCACAAGTACAACTAGATGCAGTATATGAGATAGAAGATCACGAGTACAACTAGATGCAGCATATTATAGAAGACCACAAGTACAACTATATGCAGTATATGAGATAGAAGACCACGAGTACAACTAGATGCAGTATATTATAGAAGACCACAAGTACAACTAGATACAGTATATTATAGAAGACCACAAGTACAACTAGATGCAGTATATGATAGAAGACCACAAGTACAACTAGATGCAGTATATGAGATAGAAGACCACAAGTACAACTAGATGCAGTATATGAGATAGAAGACCACAAGTACAACTAGATGCAGTATATTATAGAAGACCACAAGTACAACTAGATGCAGCATATGATAGAAGACCACAAGTACAACTAGATGCAGTATATGAGATAGAAGACCACGAGTACAACTAGATGCAGTATATTATAGAAGACCACAAGTACAACTATATGCAGTATATGATAGAAGACCACAAGTACAACTAGATGCAGTATATTATAGAAAACCACAAGTACAACTAGATGCAGTATATGAGAGCTTTGTGTCTTGTGGTTTCACAGAAGAAGGGTTTTTCAAGATTTTCTCTTTATAGGTCTATATAAAACATGCAAAATCTCTATATCAAACTTTTGGACACCCGGGGCGCGGTAATTTTTGACAATAGGGACGACTTCATTTGGATTAACTTGATAGGCTGTGAGCTGGCCATCATTCATATCGAAAATCTGTCTGCGGTTCTTGAGAAGATCTTTTAATGTTTTGACATAGTAACCGCGACTGAAACTTGAATGCTATTGACCTAAGCAGCATCCATGTGAAGTTTATTCAAAATTGGTAAAGCGGTTCATGGAGAAATGGTTTAAGCAAATGTTAATGGACAGACGGACGGACATAAGCGGGCGAAATAGCTCATATCGAGCCGATCAAAAATGCAAAAAAAAATGTTCATAGTTGAAATAGGGAAGAGTATGTATTACCCACTGGCGTCAGAGGAACATGGAATTTCGTAAGGAAAACAGAAAGAGAACCGCAAAAAGTGTTTGAGAATTATTCACTATCATACACAGCACCCTTTGTGTGAGAGCATTTCATAAAACACATTTTATGTCGATTCGTGTGTGTGTTTGTTGTGAGTTGTGTGTGTGTGTGTGTGTGTGTGTTATGCAAATTAATTTGGCAATGCAACTAGACTAATCTATCTGTTTCTGTAAGTATATAGGTATATATGAAACCACCACTTATTTTCCCAATTGACACCAATGTTAAACTATCACATATTAATGATTTGCTGCATATGGATAATGCAACAGTGTAATTTTAATATAGAAAAAAATAGTTTCCCACTTGAACTGAATGTTGTTTAACGGCTCGTCAACACAGTATATGTTATTTAGAGCCGCCCCAGAGAGAGGGGAAGGATACATAGGAATCCGGGAACCTGCCCTACTCTTATTATCGAAATGGTTCTTTAACGTGCTCGGAAGATAGACCGATACACGGGACCGCCCGGTTTACGTCCCTATCCGACGGACGAGGCTAAGGGAAAGTGTCTTGCCCAAGAACACACCGACGAAACTCAGTGGCACCACGGAGGATTGAACTCGGGGCTTCCGGTTACAAATCCGCTGCGCTACCGACTGCGCCCCGCCAGCCTCCTTGAAAAATATCCAGAAAATGTGGGGTCACAAGACATGTAAAAAGTTCTCGTTTGTTTATAGGTCAAGGGTACAGCTGTTTTTACTGATAGTTGCTCAATATTTGAAATTTGGAAACTCGTCATCAATAATCCAGTAAAACCTATAAATACACTTATGTATACTTATACATACAACATCAAAACTGAATAACAATGGGCTATTTTCTCCTACTTATAATGCTTATTTCCAACATAAAAGTAGGGATTACTTTTTATCATAGGAACTACATCTCGGAGGTTTACATGCAAGTGGTGGTGGTAAACTTATCGTTTGCTGAAGTAAATTATACAAAATAAAAAGCGAAGCATTTTTATATGAATATGTAAATGAGAAATAAAAATGTGTGTAAATATTAAACATATAATGAGATATAAGCAATTAAAATACGTTCAAGCAGTTGAATGCAGCATCGTCATATAAATCGTTTTTAAACAAAACAAATACAATATTATATGATATTGTACGAGAGAAGATCCAGTCTCACTCTTGTTGTCTCCATGAACAAAGCATAGTAAAGCCTGCGATGGAAATGTATGAAACAGTTCAGCTGATAATACACAAGTTTGAATGGATTACAACTTCCATTACTTCAATAATCAATTAAAACTCATTAAACATTCATTAATTAGTGTTCAATGCGCATTCCACACATTGCAACGCATGCGAAAATTGAACTATGATTACGTATATGTTATGCAAAGCAAATATATGTTATTCTCAACTCTGAAAGTAATTTAGAACCTCTAAAGCCAAGGTTTCCAATGCACCAAATAATGCAATATCAAATAAATGCTATAATAAAGGAAAAGGGAACACGGCTATCATGAAGTATTTATCAAGCAGCAATATAAGCACTTCGATTTATTAATGCAAACTATTATTTTGACTTTAAACCTTCTTGCAACTAAATTAATAACAGGTAATTACATCTGGAGTATTCAAGTTTTCTTCGTCTACTATGCTTCTAAATATATTATAGGAGCAATATAATCAAATATTAGAACTATGCAAAAAATACATTTGTGCTGAAATATTCAAATGATTATAAATTGTCGAAAACGAACGGGACCGTCACTTTTATAAAAAACAAGATTACCGGTGTGTCCCTTTCAGTCTAATTAAAATACAAAATGATAATGAATGGAACACATGTAATCCCATCGATTTCGATAATGATTAAGATATCACAAAACTTTATTTTAAGTCCAGATGCGGATCGACGGCAGGGGATGTATGGGTCCCCCACTCCATTAAAATGGAGAACAATGCGTTTTGCACCCCAAACATATTAACAAATAAGTTTGCGTCACCGTTTAAAACGTTAAAAATCTATTTTTCAATGTACACCACATATATGTATATGTTCATGCCGATTCCGTCTTTCTCCAGCACCTTGATCCGCGCCTGCGCAGTCACATACAACACTATTCATATCTATTTGTCCTTCGTGTTCTGTCTTGCTAATCCCACTCAACAAAAGTATCTTTTTTCCTGCTGACATATACGCTGTGGTCGCTAAAGACAACAAATGTATAAATATTCCAAAGGCCAAACTGAAGCCCTGAATTAACATAACTTTTGATCTGTAATCCGCAATGCAGTAATGCTCGCCTGTTTTGAACTCCGCGGCGCAATAAGAAAATCCAAGTGCTGTAAACGCTATATGCATTATACTGAGTGCCAGGAGAACGATTATGCACATGTAAAATGCCAGCATCTGAAAATAAACAATAAATACATTAATTATGATTTGAATAGTCTGTTTGTCGCGCGCATACCACAAAAATGGAGGCTAATACGCCGATAACCCCGTGTCAGTGTCTCATTTTAGTTCCCTTTTCGTGTGGTTATGTTCGTTTTATAGCTATAATGTCATGTTTTTTTGTCGTTAGCTTTGACAAAGTCCTATTAGCACCACTATATGGGTGTATTATATTAACCCCCGATTACATATGTAACCTGGTTACATATGTAACCATAGCTTTCCATTTCTAAATATAACGTACATTAAACATGGTCTAAAAGTTCCACTAATTCAACGATCTAATATGATTTTTTTTCATATGACAAAAAACAAAACCCGGTTGTATTGTTTTGTCGCATGTGATTATGATAGTATACAAGTGTAAATCACGTATAATATACAATTAAGGACTAGTATATAAATGTGCTTTACCATTTATAACTAGCATATCGTTACATACATTAAAAAAAAGAAGATCGCTTAGTTCTGTTTATGACAACAATTTGGTTCGAATAAAAATTCTCGGTTGACTTCAGTGAAAATGTGATGCTATGCTATCAAGAAAACTGGTTTAAATCACATTAGTCCTTTATTAAGACCAAATGCTCAGGCTTCTATATCTTATACAACGTCTTTGTCCACCTGGCAGGGCAGTGCTTTGTCTCATGTAAAAGAGAGAAAATGGTCCGGTAGGAAAACCACAGCACACAGACGCAGTGACACCGTAGCCTCATACTGTATACTGGACCACATACCACAGCACACAGACGCAGTGACACCGTAGGCTCGTACTGTATACTGGACCACATACCACAGCACACGGACGCAGTGACACCGTAGGCTCATACTGTATACTGGACCACATACCACAGCACACAGACGCAGTGACACCGTAGGCTCGTACTGTATACTGAACCACATACCACAGCACACAGACGCAGTGACACCGTAGGCTCGTACTGTATACTGGACCACATACCACAGCACACAGACGCAGTGACACCGTAGCCTCATACTGTATACTGGACCACATACCACAGCACACAGACGCAGTGACACCGTAGGCTCATACTGTATACTGGACCACATACCACAGCACACAGACGCAGTGACACCGTAGGCTCATACTGTATACTGGACCACATACCACAGCACACAGACGCAGTGACACCGTAGGCTCGTACTGTATACTAGACCACATACCACAGCACACAGATCCAGTGACACCGTAGGCTCATACTGTATACTGGACCACATACCACAGCACACAGACGCAGTGACACCGTAGGCTCATACTGTATACTGGACCACATACCACACCACACAGACGCAGTGACACCGTAGGCTCATACTGTATACTAGACCACATACCACAGCACACAGACGCAGTGACACCGTAGCCTCGTACTGTATACTGGACCACATACCACAGCACACAGACGCAGTGACACCGTAGCCTCATACTATATACCGGACCACATACTAAATCAAATGAGCAAATTATACATTCAATGAACAGAACAATACGCAACACAAAGAGTGGTGAATATATGGTTACTGACTTCGAATGTCAGTAGGCAATATGGCGTACTGATTAGCTTAAATCGATTTTATGTGTACACAACCTCGCTATTATCCGATCTTCAATGCCCAAATTGACAAGACAGTGTGAATAAAAATGCATTCCATCAAAAGAAAATCTCTAACAATAAGGTCAACATCCAGAGAAATTAGCAAATGATACACATAAATGTTGTAATGAAAAGTGAAGCGTAGTGACTGACTGTAGAAAGGTCAATCACTATGCATGATGTGCGTTGCAACACTTAAGGGTTATATCCTTTTCTGACGAATTTTCTGATTAAGGTTGTAAAATGTAACATTGTCAGAAAACCCGTCAGTCTTCCTTTTAATTTCCGAAGTGTATAGATCACATTTCCATACAATAAAAGCTGTGTTAGTCCTAGTCGCGGAAATGTTTTTAGGTTGGTGTTGTATTTCTCCAGTAGGGTTTCGTTGCGGCGATAGCACACTGAGAACAATCTACGTCGTTTGCGACTAAGACAATCTTGCTGAAGAAGTTTGCTTGTAAACCATTGATTTAGATCACTGCATTCGAACTTACAGTTCAGTTTTTTTTACGACAGTTGTAATTCCTTGTACAATTTGACTTACACCCACAGTTATGTAGCTCCGGTAATTGTGTTGGTTTATGTTGTCCTTCAATTAGTGTGTGCATAATATTGTCATTCCAACCATGTAGTATTGAAGATCTGGCTCTGGCTCAATATAAAGGTTTGGTATTAAGAACGTTTAAAGTGCGTAACCTTGTTCTACATGGGGACAAGCTTTTGGTTCAGTGACTAAAATGCATACCGACAATAGCAATGTCATGGCATCCTTCACTGATGCTAGCAAAGGGCCAAGTCAGACTCAACATTGCTTATAGCTTGCTCCGAAGCGTTAGGAGATCCACCAGAATCATGCAGAAGACTGCTGTGATCAATATTTCCCGAATCACTCCCGTCATAATGCATGCGTACTTTTCAGCATCCAATATGTTCTCATGTTTAATCATATATATATGCACCAAAACGTTCAGTTTACTTCATGCCAATGAAAAATCTCTATCTGTCTTGGTACTGGCACGTTTGTTTAATGAATTGTGAAATTTATCTTAGATTTTCCTTCACTTATGGGATACCTTTCAATGGCTTTATAGACTATGGAACATCATAACTATCTAAAACATGGATATCGACTGTCATCGAACCCTTTAGATTTAGCTATAGGCATTTACAAAATGCTTCACCTTTTGATTTTGGCCGTCAAATAAAAAAAACACACTCAAATATGTCGTTACAAAAATACAATATTGGTTTCTTTCACGCTCCTTTTCATCTTTCTTCACATTGTTTATTTGTGTGTTTTGTGTATTTACCCATCTGGTGTTGCTGTTGAAATAGAGAATATTATGTCAGTGCCTTTTACTATCAAGTTTATTAGGCGAGGCTTAGAAAACGGAGAATGGCGAGGCTCTGCCAAGTCATTCTTCGTTTTCGTGCCGAGCCTAATAAACTTGATAGTAAAAGGCACTGACATAATATTATATTTATCATGTAGATTATCCACATTTTTTGTATGAATTACTATTATTACCTATTTCTCAGAATGTTACGCTTATCGGGGACGCCGTCATGTTGTTGTTTTTTGTTTGTTTTATGACGTCAGGCAACGTTACGTGCATGACGTCAGATAACGTTACGTACAATAAACTCTGAGGGATTCCGCATTGATTTGCTCTATTAGTCAACTTGCCCAATAAAGCAAAATTTAATAGGTCACCCCTTTATTAGGCAGAAAAGTGCATATCTGCATGATAAAGAGAAATAGTGGACATCCAATCGCGAGAATGAAAAGCTTTTCTAAATCATACTCACTGAAAAGCTTTTCTAAATCATACTCACTGAAAAGCTTTTCTAAATCATACTCACTGATCTGTGCTACAATTACTAATCTTGAAAACAATCCACGAACATCGCTCAGAGTTGTTATGAATGCCTTTTTGGTAGCTTTTCTCTTATTTAAAATATCTTCAGAATGTACCGTTTTGACATCATAAAACCTTGCTGATTTATTTATCTATATGTCGTTTTGAAGATAGTATTTATTTAATATAGATTAAATTTGCAATACTTTTAATGTCATAATTTGGACCTAATGTCATATAAGTAAATAAAACATATCGTGTCTTTTGTAATTTTTTCACTTGCAACTTCAGTTGTTTATATGTTTGCCAAAAAGATCTATATCATTTTTAAAAGGATTGATATTCTATTGAATCTGGCCAACCATCGACGCAACATGTTCCTCATCGCTCTGAATCCTTAGCTTTCCCGTTTGCATGTGGTACAGTGAGGTATCGCTTTCCTTTATATTGCTATTGATACTAGTCTGGTAATGATCAGTTCATGCAGTTACTGTGTATGTTTATAGTCCCTTTGGTCAAAGTTAACTCCATTGCAAAATCTACAGATACGTTGGAAATTATGTTGCAGTCTACACGACTACAAAGGTTCCTTCAATAAACTGCTGATGTACACTGGGAGGATTGTCAGTAAATTAAGCATTTGAACTTAATATATTGTACTAAAGCGAACCTTCTTCGTCCTGTCAAATGCAAAGAAGTCTTGCGAAATGGCAGAGAAAGAAGGCAGCTGACCTGTAGAAGTTTTGAAAGATTATCGTTATATTGCTGACAGCTTCCGGTATCAATTCGAATGCAATGTTCAAGAAATGGTCAAAGATTTCTTGAGTAGAATCTTTTTAAACTCTTTTTCATTTTGTCTTCCCAATTTATTTCATTGTCTAATAGTCTATGACGAGCTTCAAGCATACTTATGTATGTGTCCCGATTTGCATATTGTATGCCTTTCCGGACATTCCGTATCATATTTTATTGTTTTTGTCTACATATAGACAACTTCTAAAATAGCCAAATTAAGGCGCTGACATTTATCTTCGCTCTCAGATACTGTTCTATTCTGAAGGATTTGATAAATTGATTTTTAGGGAATAAAAGTAGCAAATGTAATAAGGCTGTCGTTTATGCACAACCAAGTGTAGAGAAGCAGGTCAGTTGAAACACGATACCCCTGTTTTTTTACATGGCATTTCATTTCATGGTGTAATGTAGTGTCGTATTGGACCAGAGTGTTTAATTCCCTTACATTAAAGTTGCGTTTATAATTGCCGAAGTGCAAACCCAAACATTTAGTGGTTTAGAACGTCAATGCATTACACTGTATGTGAATTCTTGCCCACTGCATAACACAACTGTAACGTATTCATTATTCATCCCCAAGTCATGTTATAATAACATTCCTGTCACTGTGTGTATGTATTGCACGCTTTTAAGATGTTTATACAAATAAATGAAGTCGATTTAAACTCTTTTTTTTTTTAAATCAACAGTGAGTAGGGTAAATTGTCCCCTAAGTGTATACATAACAGTGAATTTTAGACGGACTTCATTATCAAACAA
This sequence comes from Cyrtodaria siliqua, assembly GCA_037043455.1. Taxonomy (NCBI): domain Eukaryota; kingdom Metazoa; phylum Mollusca; class Bivalvia; order Adapedonta; family Hiatellidae; genus Cyrtodaria; species Cyrtodaria siliqua. The sequence goes on from JAWPHD010006451.1 coordinate 12,338, forward strand.
AGCTTATTTCTGCTTCAAAAACAATTTTTTAACGGGAAACATGACGATTAATCTGGTCTTATATGTGAGTTATATTAGTATAAATTTATTATTTAGTCAAACTAGTCCACACAGTAACCGCTGGTAATACCCTAACCACATGTGGTTCAAGTTACAACCATACAACCCATAAAACATAATTTTATTTGATGGTATACGCGAATATCTTCCGGAGCGTATGTGTCACGAACGACAACCTAGACGGTCGATATGAAACTGTCCGTTAGAACAAAACTTCTATGGATTGAATATTACATACGTTTTACAACCTTTGAAACACAAATGTGAAATAGTTAAAGCTCAGGAATCGGTCACTGTTAACTATGTATATAACACTTGCATTCTTCGGATATTAAATTTATGTGTGTATTTTTAATTTGTCGTCTGCATAACAGTGCTTGTCTATACCTATAAGTATGACGTCAACTTTTAATCAGTATTCATGTATATGTATGTACATGCATTGAAGGTTGGTTGAGCAGCTTTTTGAAATATAATTTGACGACGATCTTTAACTAATGTATCCGTTTATTTCAAACCATTTAAGGTGCGGTTATTTTCCTTTAATGTCCATAGACTTGCTGTGTAGAGAAATGACAGAATTGTCGAAAAAGATCACATTATTATGTGTGTTTTTGTAGCGTTTTGACTATATATATAAATATAAAGAAAGACAACGAATAAACAGAAACATAGGAAAGATATCGCCAAATTTAATAGTAACGCATAGACTATAATTATACAGATATGTCATGAACGCTCATGTAGACATTCTCAAATTTTGATTAAAAAGAGGCCGAAAGATAGCTGGACAGATAAAACTAGACGGTAGGACGATTAAATACAGTCCTAAAATGAATTATGGGGGACTATTGTCACACACATATGGCACTTAATATAACCAAAAATGTCAAACTTACCCCCTTTTTCGTTGGTCCGAGGTTATGTTCATCAAAACGTATTAATGTATGGAATCCAAAAATACAATTCGCTAAGGTCTGAAAATACAAAAACGGTATATTTTGGGGTTGTCTTTTTCCGCATCAGAAGTGGGCCAACGTGTATATTCTTTTCTTGTGTGTGTAATAATGTACATGTTTGTGTGTTGAGTATTAAAACACAAAGCTCATGATATACCCTCAGCCTCGGTTTTGGGTAAATTGTTAACTAAATTATGTTGAACCTATAGCCATGAACATCTGCTGGGTTTCATGGTTAGACATATATTGGTTGTGGGGCTATAGGTCAAAAGTCAAGGTCACTGTGAATCGTCGGTCACTATTGATATCTTAAGTTATAGTTTACCAATTGGCATACCTGCGAGTTCGGAGCTCGACTTGTAAGTGGGGAAATGTCGATTCTTACGGATGATGGGAGGTATACAGTACTGGTTCTACCCATGAAAAGTGGGAGGTCTGCCTCCACCACAAAATATCTACCGTCATATATAACCGTATATGTGTTGAAAATGACGTAAAACACCATACATACAAACAAATATACAACTATGTATACATGTTTCTATTTGGTTGATCAGACACCTATTGATTTGGGATCAGCAGGTGAAGGGTTAAGGTTCACTGTGAACATAAAGAGGACTTCGAAAATGGTTCTGGTAAAATATCTCATCTTAAAGTATATTGCTTAATATTTACTTTGCGCATGAGAATGTCTTCTGTTTTTCCTCTCAATCTTTCGACCTTTTATCCGGGTATACAAACCATATACGGGTAGTTTAACATTTGTGAACCCCAGAGGGATTGGCTTCATGTCAAGGAGAAGCCATTTGAGATATACAGATCGATAAAAGATCGAAATATCGAATACATACCACTGTGTTGACATCGAAATATCGAACATACCACTGTGTTGACATGAGACTTTCTTTGGGTCATCGAGTTATATAAGCTACACAAATTTCTAAATTAACTTTGTCATTGTTTAGTGGGGGTGGGGAAACGTGGGGTGTGTGTGGGGGGGGGGGGAGGGGAGGAGGGTGTGTGTGTGTGGGGGGGGTGCAAAAGTGTAATGATAGTTGGAAGATTTATTGACCCCAGGGTCGTCAGATATATCCCAGACCGGACCGAATTCGGATCAAGTTTCGAAATGTTTAAAAGTATGTTCCTCCTGACCATGCAGACATTCGCATTAGACATAAATCAAGGCGCATGCCTACAGTGAAAAGCACCATAGACCACGCACATATAGAGTTAAAGACTAAACATTGCTCAAACAAGCGGTAAACCCTTACGAAAACACAATGAAACCCCTGGTTTTATATTTTAATATGTTTACTTCATACACATGCTTTATTGGGCTGGCCTTATCATCTGATACAAAATTCAATAACACCATTTTCTCATGCAATATAAGACCCGATATAAGACCAGTGGTCGATTCACAAAGTACCTGAAGCGTCTCATACAGTACCGCCTTATCTCATTAATATTCAGTGCATTTAGGTAGTGCACATGTTGTATACATGAACCAATACGTATACAGTAATCACTTATTATAACATGCGTAATAACCGTTAGATTTGTTCAGTTCTAGTGTGCCTTTTATCGGGATTGTGTAGCTTTAAGGACCTATTTCGAGCCTATTGCATTTGCGGAGAATTTTTAGTCATATGACGAGGCCCGCCCAATAAAACGTTGTATGAAGTAGAAGTAAACATATTAAAACATAAAACCAGTTTTTTTTATTTAGTGCGTTAAAATGTTTTTTTCTTTAAAAAAGTACAAAGTACATTATATATTGCACATTATCGACAAGTGTAATTGACTTTTCTTCACGTGAAGCGCTTCGAGCCCGAGGCCATTGCAAGTTGTTTGTGATCAGGTATGCGTGTTAAATATATATGCCCTGCAATTATTTATGTACGTATATACAACGATGTTCGTATGTACACATTATATAAAATACGTTTTATTCAGTTCTTATATACTCCTCAAAATAATTTAAGGATCACAAAAAAATAACAATAATAATTACTTAATCTTTAATTCTGCATTTCATATCCATAGCAAGTTAATACTTTTGGGTCAAGTAACAGTTGTTAAATAATATAATTCATCTTAAAAACTGCTAAAAGACAGTAAAATTTTCAATTATGGAACAATTAAAGAATAACACAAATCAAAATGTGGTCCTTAAATTATTTTGAGGTGTATAGTTCAGAAAACGTGTACTTACGAATATTCCTGTCCAAACCCCGGACCCCGTGGAGTATGGAAAGACAAGTGTGGTTGACGTGTACACCAGAGTCATGATACCACACACTGTACAACCTAGTGCAGATAACCCATACGCCACGCACACACACTTCAGTATGTATACGGTATAATCAATGTCCACCGACTTGCCCGTCATCAGTGTCTCTTCAAATGAAACTAAAAAATGAAAAACATGTCATGAACATATCGTTGGGCCAAAACCCAACAACGACTACGATTCGAAGAACCACAACCCTTAAGGCGTAGATTCAATTAGTAACGAAACCCGGTTACGAGTGGCACATTCTGTTGAATTACCCAATTTAGCGGAAGGAGAGACATTTCCGGTGGTGGCGGTGGCGGTGGCGGCGTCACTTTGTAGTTTAAATTTGTTGGTGTTTGGGGTATCTCCAAAAACAGCTTTGCTTTGGAATTGTGTATGGACATTCACTGGGATATGGACAGCCCCACCCAACAAGTGACATTGACCTTAAAGGGACGCATGGCAATACTGACATTGTTATCAAGCATTAAAGTGTGCATTTCAGTGTATTAATCCAGTATCATTTTGACTAAAACTGCTTGCATATAATTAAATAAAAAATCGATTTATTTTTTTCTTCGTATTATGACAAAGGTCTTTAATATAAACTGAAAGGAAAAAGAAACGCATAATCACAAAATTGCCTATACTAAACTATTATATACACCTAATTTTCACGTAATTATTCCAGATATATCTGATAGTGTTTTGTACAAAAAGGGGTCACAACTAATTATAGAAAGGACAACTCTGCCATGCAGTAGACATTTTAATTAAAGTATACTTTGTTACAAAACATGCATACATGTTGAAAGTTCGCTTGAACAAGTCAAGCTATTTCAGTATTGTGTTTAATGTTAACATATGCAACGTTTAAAGCCTAAGCTTGCTCACCTGCTTGAGCCAAATGCGCATTCTGTCGATAATGAAACTAAAGGGGTAACCATTGGTGTGTTCGGTGCTGTTTAAACCTTCTTTCCGAAAGGCAGGCCTAATGTCGTCCTGTACCATTCGATTAGCAGTAGCATATTAAACATACAATAGATAGAGGAAATACCCATTATGCGTTCCTTTTTCCTTTCAGTATATTATTGGTACAATATTATCAACAGTTACTAATGTGCAAAAATAATTTGCTTATGCTATTCTTATAATTAATATTAATAATTTAACAAATGCAAGTTACGTAGAAAAACTAACAGGACGCCGCGAGTTTTAACGAAATCAAGATTGCCACGTGTCCCTTTAAAGGCACATAAACTTAGTTACCCTTTGGTAACGTGTTTGGTTAGTATATCTATCTTCAAAATAGTAAAAGATGTTAGTTCAAATGGACATTGGCTTGGGAAGCTCTAACTATAAGCCCCATCCCCACCTGTGTTTTTGACCTTACATCAAAATAACTTAGTCACTCTTAGTTAAAGGTGTTAAAAATAATATTGTTTATATCTAAAGTAATTATGAACTTTTTAAGCCAACACCGTCGACGGCATTGCTTTGAGACTGTGAATGATCAATCACTTGAGTAAGACCGTACCCACCAAATAAGCCTTGCCCTATCAGTGTCATTGACATTAAATACATTTGTATTAATGGGGTCGTTGCACTAATCTCGAAAAGGTTGTATATTTATTAAGACATATAAGTATTATAAGTATTGACGTGTAGCTTAGCATAGCTATTCACTACATCCTAAACCTTATTCAACTATAAAGTGTGGTAAAGTTACTTTTAACGCTGATTTACGGATATGTTCATGATTGTATGCACACACCGTGGTTAAATTCAGAATATGGTCCAGTGCATTGTACAAGCACATAAAGGGAAACATGACCATCTCGAAAAAGTCTTCAAACATAAAAGCAGCAACTCGATTTATTAATCCAGTATCATTTCGACTTTAAACCTGTTTACATCAGGAACGTTAATGAACATTCATGTTTGCACAGATCTGTAATTAAAAGAAGGGGAAAATATATCAAGATGTCAATGTTTTCTTCGTATTTGGACAAGAATAAAGCAGAAAACACCAAATAAACACATGCTTTTATGTTGTAATATGTTTACTTCTACTTCATACAAAGTCTTTATTGCGCGGGCCTCATCATGCGTTGTTACGACATACAAGCAGACTCTCAAAATGATACTGGAATAATAAATCAACGTGATGATGTTGATTCTTGCTACGTCAAGATAGTCACTTTCCCTTTAAAGATGCATGGATGAACAAACGAGATCAATCGTTATTTTGCATTTAACAGAGTTGGCAAGAACGAACTATACAATAAATACTTAAAAACACAAACAAGAGATAAATGTAGCAGACTCTACTAGTCTTGGGTATACTTATTCATTAAGACTAATTGTATACTCTAGTCTTGGGTTTACCTATTCAAAGACTAATTGCAGACTCTACTAGTCTTGGGTTTACGTATTCAGTAAGACTGACTCTACTGGTCTTGGGTTTACCTATTCAGTAAGACTGACTCTACTAGTCTTGGGTTTACGTATTCAGTAAGACTGACTCTACTAGTCTTGGGTTTACCTATTCAGTAAGACTAATTGCGGACTCTACTAGTCTTGGGTTTACCTATTCAGTAAGACTGACTCTACTAGTCTTGGGTTTACCTATTCAGTAAGACTAATTGCGGACTCTACTAGTCTTGGGTTTACCTATTCAGTAAGACTGACTCTACTAGTCTTGGGTTTACGTATTCAGTAAGACTGACTCTACTAGTCTTGGGTTTACGTATGCAGTAAGACTGACTCTACTAGTCTTGGGTTTACCTTTTCAGTAAGACTGACTCTACTAGTCTTGGGTTTACCTATTCAGTAAGACTGACTCTACTAGTCTTGGGTTTACCTATTCAAAGACTAATTGCAGACTCTACTAGTCTTGGGTTTACGTATTCAGTAAGACTGACTCTACTAGTCTTGGGTTTACCTATTCAAAGACTAATTGCAGACTCTACTACTCTTTGGTTTACGTATTCAGTAAGACTAATTGCAGACTCTACTAGTCTTGGGTTTACCTATTCAGTAAGACTAATTGCAGACTCTACTAGTCTTGGGTATACCTATTCAGTAAGACTAATTGCAGACTCTAGTCTTGGGTTTACCTATTCATTAAGACTAATTGCAGACTCTACTAGTCTTGGGTTTACCTATTCAGTAAGACTAATTGCAGACTCTACTAGACTTGGGTTTACCTATTCAGTATGACTAATTGCAGACTCTAGTCTTGGGTTTACCTATTCAGTAAGAGTTTAAGACTAATTGCAGACTCTTCTAGTCTTGGGTTTACCTACTCAGTAAGACTGACTCTACTAGTCTTGGGTTTACGTATTCAGTAAGACTAATTGCAGGCTCTACTAGTCTTGGGTTTACCTATTCAGTAAGACTGACTCTACTAGTTTTGGGTTTACGTATTCAGTAAGACTAATTGCAGGCTCTACTAGTCTTGGGTTTACCTATTCAGTAAGACTAATTGCAGACTCTACTAGTCTTGGGTATACCTATTCAGTAAGACTAATTGCAGACTCTAGTCTTGGGTTTACCTATTCAGTAAGACTAATTACAGACTCTACTAGTCTTGGGTTTACCTATTCAGTAAGACTTATTGCAGACTCTACTAGACTTTGGTTTACCTATTCAGTAAGACTAATTGCAAACTCTAGTCTTGGGTTTACCTATTCAGTAAGACTAAATGCAGACTCTACTAGTCTTGGGTATACCTATTCAGTAAGACTAATTGCAGACTCTACTAGGCTTGGGTTTACCTATTCAGTAAGACTAATTGCAGACTCTACTAGACTTGGGTTTACCTATTCAATAAGACTAATTGCAGACTCTACTAGTCTTGGGTATACCTATTCAGTAAGACTAATTGCAGACTCTAGTCTTGGGTTTACCTATTCATTAAAACTAATTGCAGACTCTACTAGACCTGGGTTTATCTATTCAGTAAGACTAATTGCAGACTCTACTAGTCTTGGGTTTTGTATTCAGTAAGACTAATGGCAGACTCTACTAGACTTGGCTTTACCTATTTAGTAAGACTAATTGCAGAATCTACTAGTCTTGGGTTTACGTATTCAGTAAGACTAATTGCAGACTCTACTAGGCTTGGGTTTACCTATTCAGTAAGACTAATCGCAGACTCTAGTCTTGGGTTTACCTATTCAGTAAGACTAATTGCAGACTCTAGTCGTGGGTTTACCTATTCAGTAAGACTAATTGCAGGCTCTAGTCTTGGGTTTACCTATTCAGTAAGACTAATTGCAGACTCTACTAGTCTTGGGTTTACCTATTCAGTAAGACTAATTGCAGACTCTACTAGTCTTGGGTTTACTTATTCAGTAAGACTAATTGCAGACTCTACTAGACTTGGGTTTACGTATTCAGTAAGACTAATTGCAGACTCTACTAGTCTTGTGTTTACCTATTCAGTAAGACTAATTGCAAACTCTAGTCTTGGGTATACCTATTCAGTAAGACTAATTGCAGACTCTACTAGTCTTGGGTTTACCTATTCAGTAAGACTAATTGCAGACTACTAGTCTTGGGTTTACGTATTCAGTAAGACTAATTGCAGACTATACTAGACTTTGGTATACCTATTCAGTAAGACTAATTGGATGGTAAAGTGTGTTTGACTGTATTACCCATTATTTCACGAAACTATTATTCATATCGTAGAACATGGCATTTGGAAGGTTTATATTTGTTAGATAACATACGTTTCCCCTTTTCTTCCCCGCTATATTTCCCTTTTATTTCACTAAACATATTTAACAGCCAGACAAGGAAGTTGACGAGGAAGTTGACAGATTTATATTTGTTTAAATAACACTTAGTTTATTTCAATAAAGTTCTCGTTACAAAACTATCTTAAGTTGTAATCGTTTCCAGATTGTTAGACGAACTATAATTACAGCGTTTGAGGTTCAGGTAAAGCACAAAGCTTTTGAGGTTCAGGTAAAGCCCACAGCTTTTGAGGTTCAGGTAAAGCACAGCGACAGGTACGACAACGGTACACTTTGTACGACTGATCTGTCGGAGAGTGGGAGATCAACAAAATACAAGTAGTAGTTTCAGACATGAGTATTTATACAACTACAACAATGCAATCACAGCAAGACCGAAGGGCAGTGGTGTAATGGTAAGGTTGCCTGACCTGCAATCGGGAGGTCGTGGGTTCGAGTCCCATTTTACGCGTTATACCGAAGACGTTAACAATTTTAGTAGTTACTTGTAACCCTTGTGACAAGCACGTACTGGGTAGTGCTACGTCTGGTTTTGGTCCGGTGTCAGAATAATGTGACTGGGTGGGGTATCATGTACTACGGAGTGGTATTCCAGCACTATATCTGCCTCAAGTAGACTGTAGATAGATTTATCACATAAGATGTAATAACACCATTCAATATTTTCCATATTCCACTAGTGGTATAACATAACGTTAATGACGTCATGGACGTCACGTTAATGTACGTTTTCTGACGTAATGTGGCGTTATAAGTTATGTTATAAATAGAATCTAACATTCGTTCTCATTCATTATTGAATTTATTAATCGAGTTGGCAAAATGCCAACTCGATTAATAAATTCGATAATGAATGAGTACTCATGTAAGATCATCTATACATGGCACTATACACAATCACTCACACATGATAATGCGGTCAACGAGGCAAGCTCAGATGGTAGAGGGACTATAATCCTTAGAAATACACACATACATAGACACAATCACGGCAAGTAATAAAGACAGAACAAACAACGACTGTGAATAATGATATCGACTTATCAGTAACGAGAGAGTTCATGTTTTTACTGGAACTCATTTAATGAATTTTCTGTCTTACCTCTTAAATCTTGCAATCTTAAAGTGTTTAACGAGCATTAAAATAAGCGTCTCGATTTATTAAACAAGTAGCATTTTTACTTAAAACCTGCTTGCATATAGTTAAATAAATTGTTTCGAGTTTTTCATTTTTTCTTTTTATTCAGTCATAGGTTTAATTATAATATTGGTACAGTATAATCACCAGTTAGTAATATACAAAAACTCGTTATTTTATTATTTTAATTAATGTAATGATTGAACACAATTGCTGTAAGTTAAGTGAAAAACTAACAGGACGCGGCGAGTTTAAAAATCAAGATTGCCGCGTGTCCCTTTAACAATGTCCACTTATATCGAATGCCTAAAATATTTTGTTGTACCTGAAGATTGTGACGTGGTAATCGACCATTAAAGTAGTTATCCCGCCAACAACAGCCAAAGTTTACAACATATATAAACAGTTGATAAACCTTCTGATGACGAGGTATATATATATATATATATATATCTAACTTACATATTCTGAGAATCCAAACACAATATAAATGGCTTTAACCAGCCACCCAAAAACTAGAGAGTTACTAACTCATATTTTCATTTTGCCATATTGAATAACGGGTATTTAGCCCATAAACCTATACTTTTAATCGGCAATTTTACCGTTATTTGGAGGGTTAGTTTCTTTAATACAATGTTGATTCTTCAACTTTCCTTTGTATTGTACCATATGTTTAAATATTGGTACATTGCCATCAGTAAATCAATTTCCTGCATAATTATTTATACTGATTTGTAAATATAAATAAATCATGACTAGCTTTGCCGTGTGGCCCTTTATTGCAATACAACAATTTCTAGTGTGTGAACAGAGACATTATTTTTTAAATTTACATATTTAAGCTATAATCTGGCAAGTAGTATAAGATCAAGTAAATCAACTTACCCATTGTACTGGTTCCAAAATATACATTTACTTTGTAAAATGTTTAAAACGACAAAATCGTCCATTTTGTTTGTACATTCAAGTAATTAAAGTAATTAAGTATTCTAGATTTTACTGGGTAACGCCACCGAGACAAATTGATAGTTTATGATAACTGTGTGATCCAGTCGATGGCTGTCATACTTCACTAATTTTCGTATGGCTTAATATGTAATACAGGGGTAATACGAGTGTATTGACACGGTGACACGGTGGCAAATCGCGTATTTTGTATATCACTGACAAAATAAAAATGAGTGACTACTTTATAACCAATGTTGAATGTTGTTTAACGGCTCATCAACACAGTATACGTTATTTAGAGCCGCCCCAGAGAGAGGGGAAGGATACATATGAATCCGGGAACCGTGCCCTACTCTTATTATCGAATAGATTCCTATGCTTCTTTAACGTGCTCGGAGGATAGACCGATACACGGGACCGCCCGGTTTACGTCCCCATCCGACGGACGAGGCTAAGGGAAAGTGTCTTGCCCAAGAACACACCGACGAAACTCAGTGGCACCACGGACGATTGAACCCGGGGCCTCCGGTTACAAATCCACCGCGCTACCGACTGCGTCACGCCCTAAACAACGAGAAATCGGATGTATTTAAGTGGAAACTTTACAAATGAATGTGCCAACCATCACATCTATTCAAAGCGGCATGCCCCTGGACATCTTTAGTTCAAGTTTTAGACGCAATGACACCTTACTTTGATTCATAACGTGACTAAAAGTGGTCATTGTAAATGGGTCACCTTTATGGGACTGAGACTGAAAAAAGAAAAAGAAAAAAGCGTTCATTGTTTCCTAGTAAAGGGCGAACCTAATGTGGTAGGTGTATGAACGATTGGGGTGAGGAGGGGACGGAGGGACAGCCCCCCCCCCCCCCCCACCACCACCATAATCTGAGAAGGGGCATTGGATGTTTTGCGCCCCTACCCCACTCCCTCATTTTTTTCACCTGGGTGTAGTATGTATGTGCTGATGTCCTTAAGTTTTACATCATGGGGCAAAACATTGGCCAATTTCACAGACAAATAGCCATTTTGTTTGCAAGCAAAAACAAAGAGTTTAAAGTTGTTCAACAAGCAGAAAAGGGGTTATAGTCTTGCCGAACGTACGTCACAGTAGTCTGTATTATTGAGGAGATGAGTTTTGTTTTATTGTACGTCATTTCTGTTGATTTTAATATCTGTGATAAGTGTCGTCTATTGCGAGTGTCGTCTGTGATGAGAGTCGTCAGTGGCGAGTAGCGTTTTTGGTGAGTGTCGTCTGTGGCGAGTTTAAACGGTAGTAAGTGTATTCTGGGGTGAGTGTCGTCTGTGGCGAGAGTCGTCTGTTATGAGTTTCGTCTGTGGTAAGTGTCGTCTGGGGTGAGTGTCATCTTTGGTGAGTGTCGTCTGTGGTGAGAGTCGTCTGAGGTGAGTTTCGTCTGTGGTAAGTTTCGTCTGGGGTTAGTGTCGTCTGAGGTAAGTGTCGTCTGGGGTGAGTGTCGTTATGGTGTGTGTTGTCTGTGATGAGTGTCGTCTGTGGCGAGTGTCGTCTATTATGCGTTTCGTCTGTGGTAAGTGTCGTCTGTGGCGAGTGGCGTCTGTTATGAGATTCTTCTGTGGTAAGTGTCGTCTGTTATGAGTTTCTTCTGTGGTAAGTATTATCTGTGGCGAGTGTCGTCTATGGTTAGTGTCCTCTGTGGTAGGTATCGTCTGGGTTGAGCGTCGTCTGTGGGAAATGTCGTCTGTGGCGACTGTCGTCTGTGGGAAGTGTCGTGTCATCTGTGGCAAGTGTCGTCTGTGGTAAGTGTCGTCTGTGACGAGTGTCGTCTGTGGCTAGTGTCGTCTATGGCTAGTGTCGTCTGCGGGAAGTGTCGTCTGCGGCGAGTGTTGTCTGTGGAGCGTGTCGTCTGTGGCGAGTGTCGTCTGTGGCAAGTGTCGTCTGTGGTGAGTGTCGTCTGTGGTGAGTGTCGTCTGTGGTAAGTGTTGTCTGTGGCGAGTTTCGTCTGTGGTGAGTGTCGTCTGCTGTGTTGTCGAGTGTCGTCTGTGGTGAGTTTCGTCTGTGGGTCTGTGGTAAGTGTTGTCTGTGGCGAGTGCCGTCTGTGGTGAGTTCATCTGTGGCGAGTGTCGTCTGTGGCGAGTGTCGTCTGTGACAAGTGTCGTCTGTGGCGAGTATCGTCTGTGGCAAGTGTCGTCTGTTATGAGTGTTGTCTGTGGTGAGTGTCGTCTGTGGTGAGTGTCGTCTGTGGTGAGTGTCGTCTGTTATGAGTTTCGTCTGTGGTAAGTGACGTCTGGGTGAGTGTCGTCAGTGGTGAGTGTCGTCTGTGGTGGGTGTCGTTTGTGGTAAGTGTTGTCTGTGGCGAGTTTCGTCTGTGGTGAGTGTCGTCTGTTGTGTTGGCGAGTGTCGTCTGTAGTGAGTGTCGTCTGTGGTGGGTGTCGTTTGTGGTAAGTGTTGTATGTGGCGAGTTTCGTCTGTGGTGAGTGTCGTCTGTTGTGTTGGCGAGAGTCGTCTGTAGTGAGTTTCGTCTGTGGGTCTGTGGTGAGTGTTGTCTGTGGCGAGTGCTGTCTGTGGTGAGTTTTATCTGTGGCGAGTGTCGTCTGTGGCGAGTGTCGTCTGTAAAGCGTGTCGTCTGTGGCAAGTGTCGTCTGTGGCGAGTGTCGTCTGTGGCAAGTGTCGGTTGTTATGAGTGTTGTCTGTGGTGAGTGTCGTCTGTGGTGAGTGTCGTCTGTGGTGAGTGTCGTCTGTTATGAGTTTCGTCTGTGGTAAGTGTCGTCTGTGGTGAGTGTCGTCAGTGGTGAGTGTCGTCTGTGGTGGGGTGTCGTTTGTGGTAAGTGTTGTCTGTGGCGAGTTTCATCTGTGGTGAGTGTCGTCTGTTGTGTTGGCGAGTGTCGTCTGTAGTGAGTGTCGTCTGTGGTGGGTGTCGTTTGTGGTAAGTGTTGTATGTGGCGAGTTTCGTCTGTGGTGAGTGTCGTCTGTTGTGTTGGCGAGTGTCGTCTGTAGTGAGTTTCGTCTGTGGGTCTGTGGGGTGTGTTGTCTGTGGTGAGTGTCTTCTGTGGCGTGTGACGTCTGTGGTGAGTTTTATCTGCGGTGAGTGTCATCTGTGGCGAATTTTATCTGTGGTGAGTGTCGTCTGTGGCAAGTATCGTCTGTGGCGAGTGTCAGGTGAGTGTCTTCTCTGGCAAGTGTCGTCTGTGACGAGTGTCGACAATCTCCGATGTGTAGATCGCTGTGGCGGTGAAGTGCTGGTGTTGTCTGTTGCTGTTCTTTGTTTATTTGTTTGGCGTTTAAATGCATTTTCATCACATTTTAGGCTCTGTATGGCGGTCGATTTTGTGTGGTGGAGGCTAACCATCTACGTATTCCTGGGTAGAACCAGTACTGTACAACACATACCTCCCGCCATCTGTAAGAATCTGACATCTGCTACCGGTCAGACAATCTTAGAGTGTCTCCTCTTCAACAAACCGGTTTAGGACCACCTTGTCAAAGACAGCCTGTCCTACATACAGCTGTATACAGTTAAAGCATGTAGGACAGGTTGCTGGCCCATCAGCTGTTGTTTTTTTGTTTTTTTTTGTTTTTATTTCAGAACGTTTTTTCAGCCTGGCGTATTGTTTTATCTCTGTCGAAACTCGCTGACACTCTCTGTGGCTCTACTTTCGTCGTCTTTCCGAAACACGTATCGATCAAACCGAAACCTTCCCTGTGCATGTCGTACAGCCGGATGGGACCCACTGATCTCAGTCAGCTTCACATTCAGATGGATAGTATGTGCCCTCTGCACGATGTGCACGTGTCGGGGGCTAGTATGTCACCGTGCAGCGGTGCAACTACTAGGTAAATCCTACTAAATTAAGTGATTAAGTGCCTCTGTTGGGAGATTGTTCTGTCTTAGTGCCTCTGGTGGGACATTGTTCTATCTTAGTACCTCTGGTGGTATAATGTTTTATGTTAGTGCCTCTGGTGGGAGATTGTTCTATCTTAGTGCCTCTGGTGGGACATTGTTCTATCTTAGTGTCTCTGATGGGAGAATGTTTTGTGTTAGTGCCTCTGGTGGGAGATTGTTCTATCTTAGTGTCTCTGATGAGAGAATGTTTTATGTTAGTGCCTCTGATGAGAGAATTTTTCATGTTAGTGCCTCTGGTGGGAGATTAATCTATCTTAGTGTCTCTGATGAGAGAATGTTTTATGTTAGTGCCTCTGGTGGGACATTGTTCTATCTTAGTGCCTCTGATGAGAGAGTGTTTTATGTTAGTGCCTCTGGTGGGATATTGTTCTATCTTAGTACCTCTGGTGGTATAATGTTTTATGTTAGTGCCTCTGGTGGGAGATTGTTCTATCTTAGTGCCTCTGGTGGGACATTGTTCTATCTTAGTGTCTCTGATGGGAGAATGTTTTATGTTAGTGCCTCTGGTGGGAGATTGTTCTATCTTAGTGCCTCTGATGGGAGAATGTTTGATGTTAGTGCCTCTGGTGGGACATTGTTCTATCTTGATGTCTCTGATGGGAGAATGTTTTATGTTAGTGCCTCTGGTCGGACATTGTTCTATCTTAGTGTCTCTGATGGGAGAATGTTTTATGTTAGTGCCTCTGGTGGGAGATTGTTCTATCTTAGTGTCTCTGGTGGGAGAATGTTTTATGTTAGTGCCTCTCGTGGGAGATTGTTCTATCATAGTGCCTCTGGTGGGAGATTGTTCTATCTTAGTACCTCTGGTGGGATAACGTTTTATGTTAGTGTCTCTGGTGGGACATTGTTCTATCTTAGTGCCTCTGATGGGAGAATGTTTTATGTTAGTGCCTCTGTGGGAGATTGTTCTATCTCAGTGCCTCTGGTGGGAGATTGTTCTATCTCAGTGCCTCTGATGGGAGACTGTTTTATGTTAGTGCCTCTGGTGGGACATTGTTCTAACTTAGTGTTTCTGATGAGAGAATGTTTTATGTTAGTGCCTCTGTTGGGAGATTGGTCTATCTTAGTGCCTCTGATGGGAGAATGTTTTATGTTAGTGCCTCTGGTGGGAGATTGTTCTATCTTAGTGCCTCTGATGGGAGAATGTTTTATGTTAGTGCCTCTGGTCGGACATTGTTCTATCTTAGTGTCTCTGATGGGAGAATGTTTTATGTTAGTGCCTCTGGTGGGAGATTGTTCTATCTTAGTGTCTCTGGTGGGAGAATGTTTTATGTTAGTGCCTCTCGTGGGAGATTGTTCTATCATAGTGCCTCTGGTGGGAGATTGTTCTATCTTAGTACCTCTGGTGGGATAACGTTTTATGTTAGTGTCTCTGGTGGGACATTGTTCTATCTAAGTGCCTCTGATGGGAGAATGTTTTATGTTAGTGCCTCTGTGGGAGATTGTTCTATCTCAGTGCCTCTGGTGGGAGATTGTTCTATCTCAGTGCCTCTGATGGGAGAATGTTTTATGTTAGTGCCTCTGGTGGGACATTGTTCTAACTTAGTGTTTCTGATGAGAGAATGTTTTATGTTAGTGCCTCTGTTGGGAGATTGGTCTATCTTAGTGCCTCTGATGGGAGAATGTTTTATGTTAGTCCCTCTGGTGGGAGATTGTTCTATCTTAGTGCCTCTGATGGGAGAATGTTTTATGTTAGTGCCTCTGGTGGGAGATTGTTCTATCTTAGTACCTCTGGTGGGATAATGTTTTATGTTAGTGCCTCGGTGGGAGATTGTTCTATCTCAGTGCCTCTGATGGGAGAATGTTTTATGTTAGTGCCTCGGGTGGGAGATTGTTCTATATCAGTGCCTCTGGTGGTGTGAGAATGTTGTATGTTAGTGCCTCTGGTGGGAGATTGTTCTATCACAGTGCCTCTGGTGGGAGATTGTTCTATCTCAGTGCCTCTGATGGGAGAATGTTTTATGTTAGTGCCTCTGGTGGGAGATTGTTCTATCTTAGTGCCTCTTGTGGGATAATGTTTTATGTTATAGCCTCTGGTGGGAGATTGTTCTATCTTAGTACCTCTGGTGGGATAATGTTTTATGTTAGTGCCTCTGGTGGGAGATTGTTCTATTTCAGTGCCTCTGGTGGGATAATGTTTTATGTTAGTGCCTCTGGTGGGAGGTTGTTCTATCTCAGTGCCTCTGGTGGGAGAATGTTTTATGTTAGTGACTCTGATGGGAGAATGTTTTATGTTAGTGCCTCTGGTGGGAGATTGTTCTATCTCAGTGCCTCTAGTGGGAGAATGTTTTATGTTAGTGCCTCTGGTGGGAGATTGTTCTATCTTAGTGCCTCTGATGGGACAATGTTTTATGTTAGTGCCTCTGGTGGGAGATTGTTCTATCTTAGTGCCTCTGGTGGGAGAATGTTATATGTTAGTGCTTCTGGTGGGAGATTGTTCTACGTTTTGTGATTGTTTCTAGACCTATCAAAAATATCTGAACATATCCAGTTTTAGTTTGTCTTGGAGTACATTGAATGTCTGTTTACAGGAGTAAACACGAAGAAATTTAATCATTTAAAATAATGAGTCACCATAAATATGTCCTTCTTAAACATTAATGTTGTTCCTTTTCAGGATTCAAATCTATTAATTAAATTAGATACTTAGTTCAAGAGACATGCTCTTCGAAATCATTATTTTCTATCAAATTCAAATCTTTCAAACGGTTGATCATTTTAGTTTTGTTGGCAGTATGCCGTATTATAAAAAGTCATACAACATTCATAAACGTTATATACAAATCGTTTTATCTTGTTAATACCTGAACAAAAACGTAGACAAACTCAATCGATTTGGATATTAACATATTAATGTACTATGTAGCTTTTGTACAGTTGTATTGTTCGCATTTCTTTCAATACGGTCCATGTGTACGTAGTATAGCTACGGTCCATGTGTATCGTATTATAGCTATTTCGTTGATTTGTACTTAAAGGGACTGGCGGTGATCTAGAAGAATAATGGGTGTCAATCCAAATACGAATACAACATAATCATAATGTGTTTCATCTGGCATATTCAATGGACAAATGCACTAAACTAGACCCCATAAAAGAATCGATTCAATTAATGTTAATGCAATAGTTTAGTTGTTGAAAACTCGACAACTCGATCGGCTAGTTTTTGGTGCACAAATCATTTATATTAACCCATATATATAATGTTTTACGACTATAATAACTTCCTGTTTTGTAATCTAACTACACCTTTATTTAATATTATGTACAGCGTCTAGCAATATCAACCAAACATTAATTAGTATTGACGATTTAACAACAAAAACACGACGACTTAACTCACTGAGTCGTCGTGTTTTTCAGTCTACACATTTTCATAAATAATAATTCAACCGAAGGTAATATGTGACGTATGTAATCATGGTGCGGGTTTTCTCGTATATTTGTTTTGGCCTCTAGTCCCTTTAAATGCAATACACGTCGTAACAACGCTACAGGTAACAATTCCGCTAAAGGTAACAACCGCCGCTAAAGGTAACAATTCGAACGCTAAAGGTAACAACCTCCGCTAAGGTTAACAATCACCTCTTCCGCTAACGGTAACAACGCAAACGCTAAAGGTAACTTTTCATGTTAACGCTAAAGGTAACAACTATCTACGCTAAAGGTAACCACGTTTTTCAGAATGTACAGTTTCAATGAAAACTGAGTAAACATGTTCTTGCTAGTTACTGTGCCACCTGATTCAACATTTTTAGCTGTACACGTACACTCTGGTCAATGTAAACTGTAATGGAGCGACGTCAGAAAAGATCGAATATTGATTGCCAATGATCTAAAACTAAAACAGATAAGTATACTGAAGCGAAAAAGAAGCGGAACTCAAGATTTCCGCAGTATATATATTATGTAAAATATGCTGCTGTTAATAGAATGGTACATGGCTACGTAAAACCTTTTCTTTCGGAAAAAAATACTGAAACAACAAATAACACAGCAAATAGTATTCATTCAAAGTTTCATTATTGCAAACTCTTTACGTTAAATATTACGCTTAACATTTATGAGTTTCTTGTTACAAAGTGTACTGTGATTAAAACATCCACAACATCACAGTTATGTCCTTTCTCTAACTAACTGTAACATTTTGCTTACAAAACCTCTTGGGATTTTTTGGAATATTATGTGGAATTAAGTGTGCAGTATATAAAATATATAGCGGAAATTCCCGAGTCGCGTTGTAAAGTTATCAACGTAACATAATCGAACGAACAAGTTTGTTTAAAGAATGTACTCCTCAACCGTTAGACATGAGTCTAAACTTGGTGTTGTTGATGAAAGCAGAATAAACGCCATGGCAGATACAACATTTGAGTTTACGAGGAGAGTTCATTATATAATGCAACGTTGTGTGAGGTTTACACATGACATTTGAAAATGATCTTAAAGGGACACTGTCCGTAAGTAAGCAGATATTGAGCATAACCAAATAACTGGCTGTATTTTATTAAGTGAAATGTATACATGAAAACATGAGGATAGACCCTAAGAAGTATGTAGGAATACAATCGTAAGTCTGAAAAAAAAGAAGTTTTAATTATAATATGTAAATACAGTGGGACCCACAGTATGTATTAGCTCAGACGGGAGCGTTGTCGACCACTTTACTCTCACTATTATTACGGCGAGTGTAATTTTAGTTTGGGCTGCGAGTTCAAACGCACAAAGCGGATTTACTCTTTTTTGTACCGCGATTGAATTCCGTTAAACAATCTTGCTTTCAATTAGTAAATATTCAATAATGTTAAGTGTGTAATGTTTGCGAACATAATTATTGAGTGTTTTATAAGCTAAAAGTTACGGACAGTGTCCCTTTAAAGAATGAACCTTTAGTGAAACGTTTTGAAATTTTTATTAAAATCAGTGAAGATATAAGTCTATGACGACTGTTTGTTTGGGACATATTCATATACACTGCCTTAAAAAGCGGCAGAAAAGTTCAATGAATTTGCATAGGTCGTAATGTTGGATTCATAAAAAAATACATTTTGCAGCAAAGTAATTGATTCAAACTTGTGTTGTAACTAAAAGTATGTGTAAATATTACGTAAACGATGTTTTCAATACAAAACATCGATATAGTCCAAGCAAAAAATGACGTTTTCTTGGAAATATAAAAGTCCTGAAAATATCAAATTCCAATAAATATCAGTTTGCAGATATGACGGAAAATGGTTTTATATATATTGGTAACGAATTGAAGGGATACTCTAAAGATTTAATATAAAATCAACAATTTTAGTTACACCGCTCCAAAAGTATTAAAGCCTGAAGTTGCTCTTCGCTTTTTTAGCATAAAATGTAAGCTAAATGTTGTCACACTGACAACACTGACAACATTTAAGGAGCAATAAACCCACAAATAAACACATTACAAATAAAAACTACTAACAGTTTCATATGGAAGATATAAAAGTGTGTGGTTTAGGCAAAAAAAGTCCATATTAGCCATCGAAATCGGATTTTTAGTCAAAATAGTTTTTTCCGTTTTTGGCGTATCCAGTATCATTTACATTTCTTAAAAAAATGCCCTCAAAACATATTTTTTTATTGGATGGAAGTATCTGAAAATTGATAAATGAATGGGGGAAAGTTCATTTTAACATAATCCGTATTAATAACTGCAACAATGGACCATAATTAAATTGTAGGACCATAGTTGCATTATGTAATAAACGCCCCTCGTATGTATGTGTGTGTTTAGTTCTGAAGTTTATATATTCCCTCCACCATTTAACCAATAGGACATCCTAAATGTACAGACACAATATATGCTGGAATGGATTCATGTGTGTATGTGTAAGGGAGTGGGAGTGCGGGGTGGGGTGGGTGGGGTCGCAACGCTGAAAAGAAACAACAGTTGGCGGACAAACACATACCATATGCTTTACACGTCAATTTCTCCGTCCACTTCTGAATTCGCAACCACTAATACTTATTGATGTAAATTGTCTAGACATTGTTTCGATCATACTAATGCATAGCCGTAGGAATGGGGTGGGGATAGGGAGGGCAGACACATCTCAATAAGCTGACAGGGGTGGGCCTAGTGTATGTTTTCCCCACACTTCCCACCACATAGTTTGCCAATTTACACAAGTGATTGTGGCCGGTAGGGCAGAACAATTGATTAAATTGACAAAGAAAAGTAGATAGTGTTTTCATTATAATATGTGACAAGCAAAAAGAAGGGGAAACAAAACTTATCAAAAATTTAAAATGTTAATTTGGGCCCAACCTGCCTCCCGAGAATCTAAAACCTTCCTACGCCACTGCAATGTACGGCAGTAATGATCATTCGTAAGCAATAATACCTCTCAAATATATGATGTATGCATAAGGAACAACTGCCATAATTATGATCTGCTGATCCGGCCAATATTTGCTTTTCGACTTTCGAAGTAAGCTAATATCATTCAATATTAAAATATAAATATATGATTATTTTAAGGGTTAGGTGGTAACAATAATAGAACAAAACACGTTATATATCAAACTGTTCGTCTTGGTTTAAAGTTGTTCAGACAATCAGAATAGATTGGCAAACATGAGGGCGAACCGAGTAAACCAATATGGCATCCAAGATGGCGGCCATTTTTGTAAAGATTGGTATGAAGTTTATATGAAGATAATATATCTTCAGGTCAGTAGTGAGTATATTCTTACATAGTTTTAGCAATTTAATACGTATTTTAACCTTTTAGAGAAAGAAAAGTCATTAATTTCCAAAAGATGCCAAAATCTAGGTAAATTCAGCAAATTATTTTTAAAAAAACGTGTTACAGCCCTATAATATTTTAAAATGTGTTATGTAATTGTTTTGTTTTTTAAATACAACTTCTTTAGATTTAAAAGAGTATATATTTCTGTTTTATCTATAAAAAGAACCAAAAATACCTTTAACATCTTTAAATAAATTATTAGATAAAAAGAGAGGATGAAACTGAACAAAATGTTTGCTATATGATACATCTTGCTACTGCAATGTGATATTTTAGTAAACATTTACATAGTTTTGTAATCTTGTAAAGTTGTTTATTTTAACTACAGTGTATTCTAAATTATTAAGAAGTAGAATAACTGGAATTAGCGATTCATTTGTTAATGATGTTAGTTCGTCAAATGAACAGCCGTGTAAATAATTATGCATGCATTTGCATGATGAAGATTTCTGATTAAGATAAGCCCTGGGATTTGAGATTTATTTATACTATATTGTGATTATATCACAACGAGATGTTACACACACTGATGTCAAATCTTAAAACATAAATGTATCTTAATCAGAATGCATGTTGAAAAACCTGTGTATTGGTAAAATTGGAAGAAAATATGCTAAAATACGCTAAGTACATGCAGTGTGCATAAATAGTGCATATATATGGAAGTGGATCACGCCGTAGACACATGCCATGACTCATCCGGTCACATTAAATTAAATTAATTGATTTCTGGACCCCCAAAAAAGTGTATATCTATATATACATAGTATGTCCTTCTTTGTATATATATATATATATATATATATATATATATATATATATATATATAATACTATATAAACATTTGTTTGTTCGTTCAGAAATCAATTGATTAATATCTTAATCACTTTAAGTCCATCTTTTACTATCCTAGCACTGTGTCGGCTGCCTTATAGCAACAGTGAATTATTTTCAGTCCCGTTGCCTTCCGGCTAGCAAAATGTCAAGATTTTGAACATACCGAACCGTCGAAATACACACGATCCCGAATAATGAAGGGATTGACAGATATTCACGTATGAATTAAGGATGATGAGATTGAATGAAAACACAAACATATTAAGAGAGGAAGAGAATTCAGTTTTTTTGCTGAGTAGTTCACCGCCTACAACGGTCACCACGTGGAGTGCCTTGGCAAGTGTTGACTATGTGGTGGTGATTTACCGCTGGTGTGTGGATACCTGACCTTGATGGGAGCTTAGTTTGGACGTATCTCGAGAAAAAAATATTTGCGATACTAACTAGAAAACTCTTGTTATCGAGATATTGCCAGGCTAAGTTCCCATCATGGCCAAGTTGAGACACTCCAGCAGTAAATTCTCGATGACATCAAAATTGGGACGATCCTCCATGTCGAAAAAACCGAAACATGTTCGGCAATTTCATTGACCTTCGGAAATTGGTGAAAGTGGTTTCCTGCATTCATAAACTAACCATCCAGTGGATCCGAATGAGAGATGACAAAGATAATATCAACGTATAATTCCCTTCGCAATCATGCCAAAACAAATTATGATCAATAAGTTCAAAGAAGCGAGAAATATATAATTTTTCATGTAGATTAGAAGCCAACGAAAAGCACGTTGTATTTTTTTAGCTTCAAAATAATGTTCAGACAATTTTGCATAAGTGATCAAGTGGTCTTAAAACACGGGGACAATGATGGCTGGGGAGAAGCCCGATGAGAAAGGCATTCATGGGCCATACGATTGGGATGAATCGTTGCCACCTCTGGGTATCTGCCACTCTGGAGACGGCCACCACCAAAACTGGGATTACTGGCTCGAAGATCACCGAAGACCCCGCCTTTGGGGCCCGTTGGCTGTCGAGCAAGCACAATTTTGTGGGTTCTGAAAACTGTCGCCGACATCCCGCCCCCTCCCAAACTGTAAATGTGTACGCCTGTAGCCTTAGACGCCTACGCACAGGCGGCCATACCCAAACACGAGAGGGTCGGGCCCAGCACCGAACGTGTTTTTCGAAAGGGACTCCATAATGAGAGGTTTAATACTAGAGGATTTCTCATTTAAAAATGATATATGAATTTGTATTCCTAATTTGAATTTATATTCAAGGATTTGCATTTTAATTTTTGCAGGTGATATATGAATTTGTATCCCTAATTTGAATTTATATTCACTTTTCGTGATCTATTTCTGGCATTTTTTTCCTGTAAGACGGTCTTTAATGCTATTCAGTTTTAATCAAAGTTGGAAAATAAAACACCAACAGATGAGAATCTTTAATAATTTGAATCACATATTTACGTTATTTAAAGAGGTGATACAGTTTATATTTATCAATTTCCACACACGTTCTTTGCACTCGTCCGCAATAAACTGACTGTTACTGTTGAATGTGGCGTGGTTAATTTTAATCATTTCTACCGTTCATGAATTATTTGAAAATATATAAATATGCACATAGTAATATATTTTGTAATAGGATTACTGTGCTTCTTTTAGAATGTATATAGTTTCCACAAGTTTACATTATGTCACTCTATTAAAGCTGAGCATTGCATCTAATCTTGAAATTTTGAAGTAAACATGAAATGACCTGATATAGGATTTCAGAATCCCCCCCAACCTCCCACCCCCTTCTGATATTTGCACGTTTTATCTGCAAAATGACTGGAAACCACACACATACCTACAGAACCGTTTAAATATATGTGTGTATAAAGTGGGTGTGGGTGTGGGCGGGATGTGTATTTGTGTGTGTTGAGAGGGGGGGTGGGGTGGGTGGGGGGGGGGGGGGGTGGGGTGAGAACGCTCTCAAGCATACTTATATTTCGCGACATACACCCTCAAAATGTCTGTGCGTATCTCAAATATTGTCTGGTCAGTGAGCGTTTATTAAATTTATCCATATTATGAATACACTCCATTGATTACAATAGACTGATGCACCTGATAGCCAAATTGGCCAAAAACTAGCCAAGTTAACCAAGTTAAAGTCTTTTTTTCATAAACAGCAAAACACGATGCATGCGTGGCCAGTTAGCTGTACAATGTTTTTTTATGAATTAAAACAAAGACGTTTTAAGAGTGAGTCAATTGATAAAATGAGACTTTTTGTTCGGTCAATTAATCAGTTTAAACTGAAACTTTGGATATTTTCTTTACATTTGAGATAATATTGTCTCACTATAATGGAACTCACCGTTACGCTTAAAAAAAGAAGGTTTTCAATTGATATTAACAAATATCAAGATTTGAGAAACAGCCTGCAACCCCCAACTCACTTTATTACATTCCAAGTAATGGCTGAGACATTAATTTTTTCACGAATTGTTTACCTTTGACCTCAAATATATTCAATTTCGGTTATTTTATGTACCCGTGAATAAACCTATATTTTTAATCGGCACATATATATTATTTTATGACCTGAACACCTGGACAGTGTTTGGATATATAATTGTTTAGTGTAATTTTGCCGTTATTTGGCGGGTTAGTAAACCTAAAGAAGAGGGCATACCTCTGCTTAAATTATTACATAACACATTATGACACTTGTTCCTGTGAGTTATTCAAATGACAGTGAATACATGTGTGACGTTTAATGTATACTGATTTTAATTTTCTGAGATATGAAGATACATTAAAAAAAAAAGACCAGGTTGACAAACTTAAATATAAAACACAAACGACTGTTTTTAAGTATAAACTTAGCCATACTTTTGTTAAGATAATAACACGAGTTATAAAACGTGCTCTGTATAATGTTGTTTGACAATGTCAAAGACATGTGTGAAGTTTCAATCCATTATGTCAAGTAGCTTTCAACATACAAGCTAACAAGAACAACTGTAATCAATTATGTCTTACGGATGACGGAAGGTGTATACAGTATTGGTTCTAATCAGGAATAGGTGGATGGTCTGCCTCCACCGCTATTAAAACACTAACAATCTACCGTCATACACTGCCTTAAGGTGCTAGAAAATACAAACAAAGTATAAAAGAGTCATAGTGTGTTTAAATAAAAGCACGAGTAACAGCACATGGTTCTATGATGTTGTCTAATGCTGCCGAAGACATGTGTGAAGCTGCAACACCCATTACAAGCTTACATGCAACACTTCAACCAGGTTACATACACAGATTTCACCAGACCGTCTACAAATTCTCCATTACAACATGGATGTGCTAGAGTGTTCACACGGCAGAATACATGGCATATTTTAGTAAAACAAGGGTCATAACTCTGAGGTTACTTATCTGATCTGGCTGGTTTCGAACTTGTCCGAGCTTACATTAATAGTAAGACCGTGAAGAATTCGATATTTCGATCTTATATCGGGATATAAAAAACAATTGTAATTGACGAATGGCAAATGGTAATTGGCAAATAGCAATTGGCAAAGGGGCAATTGGCAATTGACAAGCAATTAGTAAATGGCAAATAGCAAATGGCAAATAGTAATTGGCAAATGGCAAATAGCTTATGGCAAATGGCATGTCGTGACCGGCATTCCATTTCCATACTTTATCACGCTACGATACTCTAAGATACAATGAGTATCAAAGCGTAAGTTTGCACCCCCCCCCCACCCCCATCCCAACCCCTCCCTCACTCAGCCCGCGTAGTGGACGGGGAGACATATTCTGTCTGTTTGTCTGTCTGTCTGTCTTGTCTGGTGTCTGTCCGGAATAGTTCTCGTGAACCCTTGGATGGATTTCATTGAGCAGTACCAAGCCCAGAACTTTGCGTATGTTGTCGCCTTGTTTCGGTTGAGTGACTTTTGGTGGAGTTACGACCCTTTAAAGGGTTTAATACACAAACATTGTCCAGACTAGTTCTCCTGAACTCCTGGCCGGATTTCAACGAAATTGCACAGGAAGACTAGTTGCGCATGTCATTGTCGTTATCCGGTCGAATGATTTTGGTAGAGTTGTGGCTCTTTAAAGATTGTTTAATGCATTCACCTTGTCCGGACTAGTTCTCCTGAAGCCCTGGTCAGATTTCAAGGAAACTTTATAGGGATGATCAATATCAAATCTAGTTGCACATATCATCGACATGTTCCGGTTGAATGATATTTGGTGGAGTTATGGCTCTTTTTACACAGAAACTTTGATCGGACTTGTTCTCCTGAACCCGATCAGTACCAAGCTTTGTTCCGCATATCGGTGTCTTGTGAATGACGTTTGGCAGAGTAATGGCCCTTTAACGGCTTTTATATGTACACACAAACTTTGTCCGGACTAGAACTCCACAATCCCTTGTCGGATTTCAGCGAAATTTAGTACCTGGGATGATCAGTACCAAGCCTATAGTTGCGCATGTCTTCGCCGCGTTCCAGTTAAATGACTTTTTTTTGTGGATGTACTGTGGGGAAGACATCTGTTTTGACTAAAAACAACCTCTAGTTAGTATTTGACTTTTTTTTAATGAGACTGGGTAAACAAACAAATATCAGCAAAGGGAGGTAAGAAAAAAAGACACTTCCAAAATCAGTGAACAATTATTTATGGTAATTTCAATGTTTGAAACAGTGTGCTTATCAATTTTATTTCACCAAGAAAATTAAATAGATCACTGGACAGCATAAAGTCTTATATTAGGCGTAGGCTGATCTTTCAGCCTTTTTATAATTCTAGATGGTATGTTATCCGGACCGCTATCTGTGTTCTTTTTAAGGTTGCTCAAGAGAATTGTATTCTTCTTGGCTAACAGATAACTAATTAAATCTTCACTCAGAAAAAAAATGATGTCTGTTATTTTGATAGTGAAAGGAAATAAAAAGTTATTAATGTTGATGCATTTATTTTCAAACACGATTTATTTAAAAGCGCTCCGAAAAACTTGAAAAAAGTAGATGGAATTTTTAAAAATGTCATGAAAAATAAAGGAGATGTGACCTATTGAAAATGTTCAAAGAACATAAATGGAGGCGGCCAAATTTGAACGATGACGTCATCGCGCCTTTTTACCATATATAGCATATTGACAAAATGTCTTTTGAAGCAAAGAAAATAACTGCAAACTGATTAAAAAAAATATACAGAAGTAATATGTATACATTGTATGCTTATTTTTCATTTGCAGGAATTTTCTTTGCTTTAAAAGACAAATTTTCAATAGGTCATATCACCTTTATTTTTCATGACATTTTGATAATTCTTTCAGCTTTTTTCAAGTTTTTCAGAGCCTTTTAAAATAAAACTTGTTTGAAAATATGCATCAATCCCTTTAAATGTAATGAGCATACCAGTTAATCTACCTAATCTGTTAAATGACTTTGACTGTGAATTGATAACATGTGATCCGGTGAAAAATATCAATAGTATTGTTTCTCAAAGGCAATGCCCGTCTTAGATCACAGGCTGTTTCTCAAAGTCTATGCCCGTATCCAATCACGGGCTGCCATTACGATAGTTTAGAATGATAGAGAAAAGGCTGCCATTACGATAGTTTAGAATGATAGAGAAAAGAAGGGTTAGTGTTATAGTATATGTATATATAAATTATAGTAAAGGGAAGGATAGAATCATTCCTATTCAAAATACGCATAGTTATAATACAGACAAAGTCTGTTTACACCTCATAGTATAGGGTCTGCTAAGTTAACTTTTATTACAACTGGAATTCTCTACCTCAAATGGAAATTATTCTCTTTGGGCTAGATGTTTCTATATCTTCAAATTGACAATTCTAACATGGACCAGTGAAGTAAGAAGCTTCACTGCATGGACATAGTATGTAGATCTATGATTCTAAGTCTTAATTCTAAAGGTTCTGCCTCTTTTTCTATTAATTACGAATTGAATTTTTTATCCAAGGTTGTTATGACCAGTGAACTCTTCTTAATTCATCCCTTTTTTATTTTTTATTTTTAGATCATCACGTAGAACCATAGGACTTTATTTCATTTTCGGTATTTACTTTTCTTTCCTGTATTTTGTGCGGTACCCGTCTGCGACATCATTTGGTTGTATTCGGATTTGTAGCTAGTATTCAACGAAATTTCTCGAAAACTAGTGACAAGACAAATCTTGCAACAAACACCCCAAAATTATTCACAAATATGTCAGCTGACGAAAAATTCGATGGTGTTCTGCTTAATATGGCAACACAAATGGAAGGTGGTGTGCCTGAAGTATGTATGACAGTAGATTTTGTGACAGAATATCACGCCGAAATTGGCGGACGAAAATCAACAAAAATGTGCACGGTTCTTTTTTGGTGGGTGGGGTAATGGGGAAGCGAGATAATAATAAATTGTTTCGGTTTCGATACAGTTTGGACGAAGCTTGCATTGTATCTCTTAAACTGTTTGATGAGACTGGCATGAAACTTATTTGACTTAGTAAGTTTGTTCGACAGGGATGTTTGTGTGAATTATGGTTGGCTAAATGCTGTTCCGTTTATTGATTTCCTCCCTCTTTCATATCGTCCAATTAGATTTAAGCAAACAGTCAATTTGATTTGGTTTAAACATATTTTATTTCCATATTATACAACATGCATATATAAATAATACATAATTCATAAGATTGCAACAAAAGACAGCAAATCTTATATCAGGACTTTCCTTTATAGCCAAATAGGCGGGTGATTTACCCATAGGGATCCGGCTCATGTGCTTTGTCGGTAAATACCAGTTGAAATCGAACAAAAGTGTCCTACATGAGTTGGGAAGACATCTGAGTCCAGCACCCATATCATAGAATAGAACTTCATACAAGGGTAATCATTTGGCATACAGGCAATTCTCACTAAGTTCAGTCTGTGCTGAATATTGTTTTAATTAAAAGAGCAAATCATTTAACTCTACATGCCTTCTATACCCAAATGTTCAAGGTGTCCAACATTGGTATATATTTTAATATCGCTCAATACAGTACTGAGAAATCGTCATCGAAACGTTGGAAAACTGGTCAAAATTTTTAGTCGGAAGACCCCGTGCCTAAACGCAGTCACTCTGTAAACAACAACTCTAACGGCAGTTGCGTACGAAACTAGACCACGGATCATTTAGTCGTCACCACAGATAATGAATGCTAATTGTTTCCTTACCAGTTAATTCAATGGAAGCTACATTTTCTTTTTTGTTTACAACCGTCAAATTTTGTTTCAATTGGCAGCCATATTGATCTGGTACCCGTCCCCTACTGCGCTCGCTATTCTCTTCGAGCACAGTAGGGGAAGGATACCAGATCAATATGGCTGCTAATTGAAACAAAATTTGACGGTTGTAAACAAAAAAGAAAATGTAGCTTCCATTGAATTAACTGGTAAGGAAACAATTAGCATTCATTATCTGTGGTGACGACTAAATGATCCGTGGTCTAGTTTCGTACGCAACTGCCGTTAGAGTTGTTGTTTACAGAGTGACTGCGTTTAGGCACGGGGTCTTCCGACTAAAAATTTTGACCAGTTTTCCAACGTTTCGATGACGATTTCTCAGTACTGTATTGAGCGATATTAAAATATATACCAATGTTGGACACCTTGAACATTTGGGTATAGAAGGCATGTAGAGTTAAATGATTTGCTCTTTTAATTAAAACAATATTCAGCATAGACTGAACTTAGTGAGAATTGCCTGTATGCCAAGTGATTACCCTTGTATGAAGTTCTATTCTATGATATGGGTGCTGGACTCAGATGTCTTCCCAACTCATGTAGGACACTTTTGTTCGATTTCAACTGGTATTTACCGACAAAGCACATGAGCCGGACCCCTATGGATTTACCCTCCTAATTTGGAGTTTGGTTTGCTGACCGGCTACTTTTAGCTGCCCTCAAGACAACAACAAAAAAAGCACTATAAAATACCGCCTGCTGTTCCTTGTTACTAAAAAACAAAGGGAAAGCCCTGTTATAAAAGTTCCTCTTCTTGGTATTTAACAAGTACAATTGATGTATTATTGTTGGCAGTTAATGCATGTAACTCCATACAAACAGGTCTTAGAGAAGAGAAAAAAAAAACGGGGGTGGGGAGGATGGGGAAACAACAGCATGGAACTCTTCGGTGACGAAGTGGAGAAGGGTAGAGAAAGTGTTATAGTTGACAACAAGCTGACACTCAGCTAAAATTTGAGCTCCGTAGTATACTAAAAATTTATAATAAAATAAAAAAAGGTTTACTTGCTAATAAAAATAGATGCACAGCTTCAGATATAGCCACATTTGTTTGGTAAGAGACCAGTGGATCTCCAAAAAGAATAGTTTTGAGTGAAACGGCATAAGGGCACAAGTGCATCTCTACTTAATTGGTATATCGGACAATTGAAAATAAATGATGAGCATTTTCAATTCTGGCACAGCGACATAATTTGATTTGTTATTCCCTACTCCTGGCTTTTTTCTTTAAGTACTTATTTCACTTAGAGTTTGCGTTTCAGCTTGCCATAGCATTACAACGGTAACCTCGATCGATCCTCTGGCTCAGTGTGTCACTTCTGCCCGGTTCTGGGAATGAGGCAGAATGTATTAACCAATCAGTCAGCTGCATCCATTTCAAATTGAAGAGGAAATACATTAACAAATCAATAATCAATCAGTAATTAATGTAAAGTGTAATTATTTGAAATTTAGCTAATTAAAACCACGGTTTGACACTAACAGTAGTCAGAGAATACCTACATTTGCCTCCAACTACCTCGATCTCCAAGACTTCCTCATAGTTAGAGAGATAGATACACTCGTGAATTGAGTAATAAAATATAACAATTAAAATAACTTTTATTGAAATTTCACACAAGTTTGATGAATCTCGTCCCTGTCATTTGTAATTTAAATGAAATTAGATAATTAACGAGATAACTTTTTGTCGCAGCTTGGATAGTTTATTTCGTCTAACATTAGAGGTGTCGAATGATATATATTAATAAATACAAAATGGGCATGCGCATGTGGTTTGGAGTTATTTCATCAAGTATAATTAGTATTGCTTGCGTTATGGCCCTGTTGGAGTTCACAAATTGCCCTTTATATGTTTATGTGACACATTTCTTTTATTTTCCGAGCATCTTTGCAGGGCTTTTCCTCACAAGATTGGGAAGAGGCCCAGGCCTGTCCATTTTGGGGAAAAAACACACTTATTTCTCATTTTGGGAAAGATGTAAGATTTCATCAATTAAGCAACTATGACAATAGTCACACGATTTTGCTATATATCTTCATGCATTATTATAATTACTTGACTCAACAGGCAAATACACATTGCAGAATTAATGCTTTTTCTTAAATCCCGAGAGACGTCTGCATTTTGATTGGGAAAAAATTCTGCCACAGTTGGGAAAAATATTCATTTGGGAAGAGCCCTTCTACAGGCCTCTGTTATATAGAGTAAGCAGCATTACACTTTCACTTCAGTGAGTAATGCCGCTAAATAAAAAATGGCATTATTCGGAGGGCTTTTTTCGAGAAAATTGGGAAAAGGGCTAGGCATGCTGATTTTGGGAAAAAGAAGCGCTAGATAAAAAGTGTGATTTTCGCTATTTAGGGGCATTGCTTTTTAAGAGGAAAACTTTCATTGAAAGGTATGCTTTAGGTATAATATCAATCAGATCCTGAATTTTGCAATGATTTTAATATGCAGTGGAACGTCTTCTAAAAATAAGAAAGTTGATTGGTTATTTTTTTACCCAAAATTGGGAAAATATAGAGGTTTTTGCATTTGGAAAGAGGCAAAATTTCGGCCTTACTTAAATAGGTTAAAAAAGCCCTGATCGTGGAGACATTTGTGCCACAGACACATAATTATCTTCTTGCTTTAAATGATTTATGTATTAAATCCTGATATTAAATGATTATTGCACAAACGAAATAAGGTGCGTAAGATTTGGCCGAAAAAGGTCGTGCTTGACATTTGGCCAAATACGAATGTGGCATTTTGTGATGCAGCATATCTTTAACGGACTTCGAGTGTACTGCATGCTTGACATGCGGACTTCGTGTGTACTGCATGCTTGACATGAACGAGGGTTGTATTGTGGTGTCAGCTAGCCATAAAATACATCGGTGTTTTAGAAGATCACATGCTCTATCAGTCAAGGTAAGTGATCCTCTAAAGCATTTATGATTCAATCAAATATAGATTACAAGTTTATCAGTTTATGCAGATTTAGAAACAGATTTAGCCACTTTACTATGAGAGAAAATACCCAAAATTTATATTTTTATTGAAAGCTAAAGAACATAAATTTATATCATAACCATTTTAAATTTCATTTCAAGACAGTAATTATAAAAAAAACTTGTAGTGTATATATTAATTTAATAAAAGAGCTAGCTGACAGTCTGAAACTTAGAAAGAAATTTATACTTCACTTGTTGTATTCATATTGAAAGTATTTTGGTTAACTATATAAAAATGGTTTATTTTTCAGGTGCGCAGCAATAAAGGAAAGAAATACAGATCTTACACATCGGAGGACCTCAAAAAGGCATACAGGCTTGTTAAAGAGAAGAATTATCCGGTTCAAAAAGCAGCAGACCAATTTGGCATTCCCGAGTCCACTCTGCGTGACCGGGTCAAGGGCAGAATTCCCCTGTCTATCAGCAGATCGGGGCCTGCCCCCGTTCTAGGCTTGCAAGAAGAAGAGAAATTAGTGGAATATCTTCAGCTGCTGTCCAGTTTTGGTTATGGTTTCTCACGCACAGATATAATAAATATTGCCACTGACTATGCAGTTTTGCTGGGTAAACGTGAGCCATCAGACACATTCACGCATCAGTGGTATTACAATTACTTAAATAGGTGGCCAAACTTGGAAATAAAGCGGGCTTCGGGAACAAAGAAACAATTTGAGAAAGCAATGTCAATAGATTGTCTCAGTCGCTACTTCAACCACCTGCAAAGCTTGATGACAAAACACCAGCTGACAAACAAACCAGATTCTGTGTTTGTGGTGGACGAGGTTTTGATCGATCTCGACAAGAGTCCGCCATCTGTTTATTCATGGCGAGTCAACATGAAATGGGAGAAGTATAAAAAGGGTTTGGACCCGACAATGACATTGATTGCTAGTGGCAATGCCTCGGGAGCCCGATTACCGGCATTCTTTATATTCCCCGGTAAGACGGTGAGCTCTGAATCGATAGAGGATTGCTCCCCGGGAACCGGAGCGACTTGCAGTGACGACGGAACGACAAACTGTAATGTGTTTCAGCTTTATTTAGAAAATCACTTTCTGAAGTTTATTGAGCGGAAAGACAATTCTGAGGCAATACTTTTGTTATACGACGGCCATCGTACACATGTGTCCCCCGCACTTGTGGAGATATACAAAGTGCAGAACGTTCATTTGTTTCCAGTTCCTCCCAGCTCCTCGCAATTACTTGTGAATATCAACAGGGGGATCTTCGGCGACTTTGAGAACCACTTTAATATCGAAAGCGATGACTTCATGGAGACAGAATTGGAAAAGTCAATTCACTCAAATGTGTGCGTGGTTGCAAGTAAAGCGTACAATCTGTCTGTAATGGGTGAAACCCTAAAGGGAGTTTTTCAGAGGTCTGGTGTGTACCCTTTCAAACCACAACAAGTTAATAAGAAAATAGATCTGACGGGACCTATCCCATCAACCACAGGCAAGGTGATGGTTAAAAAAGAAAAAATGATCGTAGTAACAGCACCGCAAACAAAATCATCTATGCGCCAGGCTCTGAAACGTAAAACAGCTGCACAAAAATACTCTGACTCAGAAAACTTTGAAGACATTGAGTCAGAATTATTTGATGGTAGTCGCAAGAAACAGAAAAGAACCACTCCCAGGAAAAAAACAAATTACAGTAATAGACGTAAAAGTGCTGCGTCTTCAGCTAAGAAGAAAGCCAAAACATTAAATTCAGGCGAAAGTGCGGGTTCTTCACCCAAAAAGCCGACTTTAAAGTTGAAGTTCGTTAGAGATACTAGTGGGGCAGGAAAGAGGAGGAAGCCATCAAGATCGGCAAGGAATGCAGATACAGATGAAGACTCCTCTGATTTAGAGACCGAGACTGATTCAGAGATAGATGACATGCTGTCGAGTGACGATGAAGATATTGAAAGTCAGGAAGAGGATTATGAAAGTGCACAAAGGGCTGTGGAACTAGCGACAACACAGAGGGAACATTTTGAAAGTGCTCTGAGAGAGGAACTCCTGAGCACGCATGGACTGTACTTTGAGGGCACACAGAGAGAAAGGTTTGAGAAGGAATTTGAAAAAGCAAAAACTGAATTTGAGAGAGCAGAGGCTGAAAAGGCTGGTAGAGATGAGGATGATGGGCATTATGAAGAGAGCACTTCAGTAATTGAAGGAGAAAATGTGAAACAAGAGCAAATAATAGAAACTGAAGAGGTTGTTGATGAACATTTTGTAATTGTGGAAAATGCTGAAAGTGTGGACAGCACAGGAATGGTAGGAAAGTCGGAGACGATAGAGTACACGGTAGCGTCTGGTTCAGAGAATGTTCAAACCGGTCCGACAGTGATTATCGAGAGTGTGGAAGAGGAGATACCGTCCTCGGAGAAATGCTGCCAGTGTAAGCAGTACCACCCTGACAGGGCTGACGACGGCTATGTCGTGGAGTTTGCAACGTGGGGGAAATGCGAATTTGATAGGTGCGAACATTGGACCCACCTGAAGTATTGTTGTAATATTAAGGTTCTGAGACGTCATGACAAGTTCTACTGTCCTTGCCATAATCAGGTTTGAAAAACATATCGGCTATAAAACCAGGGCATAAAGTTTACACACTGTTTACCTTGACTGATTTTCTTTATGGAAGTTGTTTTGGACGAATCAGATGATGAAATGTTTTAAACCTTGAATTGTATAAGGGTTTTAATCGAGACGAATTGTATTTAAAGGTTTTACTGAAGACGAATGATAAAATTGATTTTGTCAGAAAATAAATTAGCCTAGGAGAGAATGTTTCTGCAAACGCCAACTTATTCATTTCTGAACTCCCATGGATTTGTTGATTTTCAGTGCCATTGACAGTTGTTTTGATTATGATGGTTGGATGAGCGCGTCTCACAGCCAATTATGTGAAACAGTAGATTGTAAATTGAGTTGGACCAAGAGCATTTTGATGACTCTTCATTTTGTACATATTTCATTTAACTACGGTACAAAAGATAAATATTAAGTTTTTCTTACTGTGTCATAAATCATACTTTAGTATAGTATATATATATTAGTACCTTGAATATGAAATTCAGCAGGTGAGGCTCAGTGAGGGAACGATTCTGCATGTTGGTGCTCACTCCAGGGGTTTTCTTAATAGCCGGTACGGCCAAGTAGGCCAGTGATTTAGTTTTTACCCTTCTATTTTGATTAGCTGACTGGCTACTTTTAGCAGTCTTCGTTAAACAAGAAAATGAAGAACTACGAATCACTGCCTTCTTTTAACAATTTGCCTGTTATTCAAAAACAAAGGGAAAGCCCTAAGAGTTCAGTACCCTGTGGGCACACTTGGTGATCAGGTTCTGCATGCTGGTGCTGTCAAGTCTCATATCGGGTGTGTTTCGGTGATCAGATCCCTCATTTGATGCAGAATCTAATGCACTAAATCTGAACAGACAGGGGTGTTACTTGATTAAATTATTTGAAAAATAACAAGCAATTAAGTCTTTTTCAAGAATTTTTTTGTTTACCTTTGATGCAGGATAACAGTTCATTCCTCTTACTTTTGGACAGAAAACGTGACTAATTGAATAATTCTGCCACCATTAGGTATGATTGCACAGAGTAGTGCTGTTCTGATTAATCAGTTTAATCGAGCATCGGTCAGTTAAGCCTTTTTTCCGATTAATCTATTACAATTTTTCATGATTGAGTTTACTCGGTTGTTGCAAAATTGTAACTAATTTTATTCTCTTGTACTAAAATGTACAAGAGAATGAAATGCGTTTTAATTCTGCGAAAAGTAATCATATATCTCTAAAGGTGTATCATAATTTATACTAAAGATAAATGCTTGGTCAGATTCATTCAACTGCTTAATGACCAGAACATACTTCAAATTGTGTTACTTTTCTTCTTTATAGTCTGAAAAGGCTTACACTGGTGTCTTATATGGAAGCCATGTTTAAACGATGGATGATCGATCATCGGTTGGTGGAAAATCCTGATGATCGATCATGAATTTTCAACCGATTCCCAACGCTCAGTCAATTTTGATTTTGTTACATTTTAACAGGTACCAATTTCATTTCGTGTAAACATTTCTAAACAGTACCTAAAAATAGTGATAGCATTATGCTATCACTAAATTAGTTGTCCCGGACAACCGGACTACCGCTAATTTCACAGACTGAGCATATAGATAAGTAAACATGAAAGATTAAAAAAAAAAAATAGGAAAATATCATGCCGTATTTTACAGGAACATACTGGGGTTAATAGAAAACAGAATTTAAAAAAGATCAAAGAAATACATATAATATTATCTTGAAAAAATTTTTTTTATTGCAACACTTCATCAAGTTACACCCCTGACTTCTAAGAAGACTCTGACAAGATGAGGTATTCTGTTGGTCATTTAGATACAGTTCTTGAGTAACTGTTTACTGTATTTTTGTTTTTGGTGTGTGCATTTTGTAAAGTTTGTATGACATAATTGCGATGTGGCTGCAATGTTTTGTTAAGTGGCTTGATGTTACTGCAATACCTCTTGGCTAAGTGTTGTGGTGTTGCATCAAAATCTCTTGGCTAAGTGTCGTGATGTTGCCGCAATATCTCTTGGCTAAGTGTTGTGATGTTGCCGCAATATCTCTTGGCTAAGTGTTGTGATGTTGCATCAAAATCTCTTGGCTAAGTGTCGTGATGTTGCCGCAATATCTCTTGGCTAAGTGTTGTGATGTTGCCGCAATATCTCTTGGCTAAGTGTTGTGATGTTGCCACAATATCTCTTGGCTCATAAATGTTGTGATGTTGCCAGAATATCTCTTGGCTAAGTATTGTGATGTTCCACAATATCTCTTGGCTAAGTGTCACAATATCTCTTGGCTAAGTGTTGTGATGTTGCTGCAATATCTCTTGGCTAAATGTTGTGATGTTGCTGCAGTACCACTTGGCTAAGTGTTGTGATTCTCTTGGCTAAGTGTTGTGATGTTGCTGCAATATCTCTTGGCTAAGTTTTGCAATATCTCTTGGCTAAGTGTTGTGATGTTGCTGCAGTACCTCTTGGCTAAGTTGTGTGATGTTGCTGCAGTACCTCTTGGCTAAGTGTTGTGATGTTGCTGCAATATCTCTTGGCTAAGTGTTGTGATGTTGCTTCAATATCTCTTGGCAGAGTGTTGTGATGTTGCCGCAATATCCCTTGGCTAAGTGTTGGGATGTTGCTGTGATATCTCTTGGCTAAGTGTTGGGATGTTGCTGCGATATCTCTTGGCTAAGTGTTGCGATATTGCTGCTGCAGTATCTCTTGGCTAAGTGTTGTGATGTTGCTGCTGTGATATCTCTTGGCTAAGTGTTGTGATGCTGCTGCAATATCTTGACTAAGTGTTGTGATGTTGCTGCTGCAATATCTCTTGGCTCAGTGTCGCAATATCTCTTGGCTTAGTGTTGTGATGTTGCTGCTGCAATATCTCTTGGCTAAGTGTTGTGATGTTGCTGCTGCAATATCTCTTGGCTAAGTGTTGCAATATCTCTTGGCTTAGTGTTGTGATGTTGCTGCTGCAATATCTCTTGGCTAATTGTCGCAATATCTCTTGGCTCAGTGTTGTGATGTTGCTGCTGCAATATCTCTTGGCTTAGTGTTGTGATGTTGCTGCTGCAATATCTATTTGCTAAGTGTCACAATATCTCTTGGCTAAGTGTTGTGATGTTGCTGCTGCAATATCTCTTGGCTAAGTGTTGTGATGTTACTACTGCAATATCTCTTGGCTTAGTGTTGTGATGTTGCTGCTGCAATATCTGTTGGCTAAGTTGTGTGATGTTGCTGCTGCAATATCTCTTGGCTAAGTGTCACAATATCTCTTGGCTAAGTGTTGTGACGTTGCTGCTGCAATATCTCTTGGCTTAGTGTTGTGATGTTGCTGCTGCAATATCTCTTGGCTAAGTGTCGCAATATATCTTGGCTTAGTGTTGTGATGTTGCTGCTGCAATATCTCTTGGCTAAGTGTTGTGATGTTGCTGCTGCAATATCTCTTGGCTAAATGTCACAATATCTCTTGGCTTTAGTGTTGTGATGTTGCTGCTGCAATATCTCTTGGCTTAGTGTTGTGATGTTGCTGCTGCAATATCTCTTGGCTAAGTGTTGTGATGTTGCTGCTGCAATATCTCATTGCTAAGTGTCACAATGTCGCCACAGTTTTTCGTTGCTAAGTGTCGTGATGTTGCCACAATATCTTGGTGCCAATTTCAGTGATTTTGCAGCAGTATCTTGTTGCTGAGTGTCATGATCTCATTGAAAAAAGTCATGGTGTTGTTGCAGTATCACAGTTTTAAGTGTATACACTATGCCTAAATAGAATAAGTACTGAGATATATATTCTGCTGTGTGTCAAGTTTGCGTTCGGGTAGCCTCAGATCTACTGAGTTTTCATGACTATAAAAGTAAAATGAATGTGACACTTCTTTAATAGGCTGATATAATGTCTACATGCAATTAAATATGAATCGAGATAAATGTTGCTGTTTAGTACCGACTGCTGTCTTCAGAAACGTTCATGTGTTTTTTGAACACCGGTAGTGAATCAGAATTCCACATTTAACATAACGTGTTTCATGGAATTTTCCATTTACTACTGGCGTTGACAATTGCAGAAACCCTGAAAAAATGAGAAGCAGTTCTTCATTGACTGCTGTCTGTCGTGAAACATAATCTGATAAATATTTACAGATCACCAAAATATTATATGGGACCATAGTTTCCTTTATCTTCTAACTCCTCTCAAATATTCATTGATTTTGATGAGAATACTTCCAAAAGATTTCTTATAAGTAGGAAAATGTGATTATACTTAATTTTAAATTACCTTTATTTTCCAGAATAAGACAATTTATAAAAAGCTGTTTGGCTTTTCTCTTAAAAATCATTGGATTTTTCATTGAGCTTCTTTGTTCAAAGTGTTTAAGTATTTAAAGGAAAATAACCATAATTAATAGGAAGACTTAAATTTGTGGTAACTTTTTACATGAATGAAAAGTGTATTATGACGTGTGTTATAAGTATGGCAGTATTTTGTGAAAAAATCCACTATTCCACATGAAATAGAAATAAATTTTACAGTTTCCTATCTATCTATTATTAGGTCTCTACTATATGGCAGACCATGAAATATAATACTTTGAATATTGTTGATACAGGCATGCTCTCATTCCTTTTGTTTTCATGGAATATGAAGTATTTTAAACACTGAAAATTGTTGACAGCTATATAGTTGTAAGTTATGTTTGCCTCAGCAGGTTGCACAGAGAATTTGATCCCATTATCACACGAGGACTAAAACATGTGTTCACGAGGTTGAGCACGTATTTTGAATATTTGCAAAAGAAATCTAAAAAACAGATTTTAAGTCTAGATTGAAGTTTTTTTTGTTTTTTTTAAATGGTTCTTAGAAATATTCATTTTTAACACACACAAAATGTTTAAATATTTTTCATTAAAAGCTCTTGGATTTATTAGAGAAGGAAATTATTGGAGAAGCAAGGGTGGAAATTGAATAAAATAACTTTACTTTATTATTTTGTTATCTTGAAAATTTTGTTGGTGCGTCTTAAATTATCATTTTGTTATCTTGAAAATGTTGTTTTAAAAACCTATTCAGCACTTGAAAACATTTATTTGAATGTTTATATATATGTACACAGTCTTCCACAGGGCATTTAAGAGCATATCCCTTATCCCTTAATTCTAAATTCTTATTTCCCCCCTATCCTTTGATCTCTCAGCCCTATCCTTTAAAAAGAACAATAAACTTGCAAAATGCATTAAACCTGTCTATAAAATGCTCCTTGTAAGCTATACTTCTTAAAAATCCTTTCATTTACAGTTGAAATATACTTCAAATTGCATCTAAACAAATCATGATTCGTGAAATATTGGTCACCGAAGTGTAGCTTCCTCCAACCCACCCCATGATATTCAAATTTAATTTTCCCTATCATTTAAATTATGTCTGTGGAAGACTGGTACAGATAAACAAAATGAATATCATGTAGTGTACTCATAATGGTACTTCAGAAAAAAATCTAAGGTCTGTAGATATTTCTTACACAGTTTGAAATATTTTTTATAAATATATCAGTTGGTTTTTATTGATCCATGTTGCACCAGGCTAGTCAAGTGGATAAAGAAAAGGGACCATTTCCTAACCCTTGTAACAGGCAACTAATAGGGTTTTAACAGTTACATGTAGCATGCCACTGTAGCTCTGTTTCTCTGGACAGTAGTTGTGAAGTTTCTGAACCTGTGCCTCATGTTTATCTTGACATAAACGAGGTTTGGACCAAAAAAGTTGATGTCTTGGCGTCATATAACCTTTAGTTTTTTTGATGTCGTAAAACACAATTCAATGAGGATTGATGAAAAGTTTAATATAAATTGTTATTATACATTTGTTTGGAATTGTTAAATAGGTTTTAGTTTTAGGTTAATTACATCATTTTAGAGTTTGTAACAAAATGTTATCTAATGTGGTGTCCAAGCCTGAAATGCACACCAACCATTCTTCAGAGAATTTTTAGACTTGAGCTCAAGTACTCAGATTTCGTTCACAAATATTCCCATGACCTTCAAAGATAAACAGTCGTATGAAGTTTGCTATTGATTAGTAGTTATCATATTTATACATAGCAGCGTGTTATAATTCATCCTTTAAAGGGACACACGGCAATCTTGATTTTTAAAAACTCACGGCGTCCTGTTAGTTTTTCTCTTAACTTGCATTTGTTCAATCATTAATAGTAATTGTTAGAATAGTTCAAAGCAAATTATTTTTACATATTACTAACATTTTATAATATTGCACCAATAATATATTTAAAAATTTGGTAAAATAGTGAAGCAAATTGAAATCTCAATTTTTTATTTAATTATATGCAAGCAGTTTTAAAGTCAAAAGGACGCATGATAACTAAATCGAGGAGCAAATTTTAATGTTGGAATAAAACTCAAGATTGCCATGTGTCCCTTTAAACTTACGGTATAGAAATATTTGTGATTAAAATTTGCATACTTGGACTAAGAATATTCTCAGAAATGGTTGGTGAATTCAAGGCCTGGATGGGCAGAATATGACCTTTGTGGCTTTATGTGTGTCCAAGATAGATGACTAAAGATTAGGCAAGGTTTGTACATAAATAATCCCTAAAAAATTAAGTATTAGCCCTTAACTCCAACATTCTAATAAAAATAACATTTCAAGATTGGGAAACCCATTTTAAAAAACTTTAATAATAGTACATGTATATTACTGTCGCGTAATAAAAGAGTTCATGCATGTGGAAACTTCCTGAAACAATGTCACATGTTAGGTTTCATCCAGTGAATTTTTTATTTATTTTTTTAGCCCCGTGTGGTTGCCAGGGGCCCCGTTTGGTCACAGGGCAAAGAATACGGCCACTGCAGATCCCTTTGGAGGGGTAGGCAGAGGGGTAGAATCCCTTCAAATTCATGTTCATTTTATCATTTTTTTGTTCATGTTCATTAAAGGTCTTCATCATGATCCCTGCATTGTTTCAGGTGCTATCTCGCTCGCATCAAAAGAGCAGTGGCAGAAAAACAATAACGTGGCTCCAGCGTAAATGGAGTTTCTACGATAGAATTTGCAGCAACTCTGCAGTTCAGGGTGAGAAGGTTCTAGGCCCATTTTCCATATTTTATCTCGATGTACATGGAAGATGAGCCTGGCATGTTCATGCCTTTTAGGCGCCATATAACCTTTTCATGTGTCGGTGCACCTTAAAACCCCAATTCAATTCATCCATTGATTTTTGCCGTGTGGTTGCCTTGGTAGAATACAAGCACTGCAAATCCCGCTAGAGGCAGAGGGGTAGGACCCTCCCCCACCCCTTCATGTTCATTTTATCATGCTCATTCAAGGTCTTCATCATGACACCGCGTGTGGAAATGTGGTTCCATCATAAATGGAGTGTTTATTATAGAATTTGCAGCAGTTCTGCAGGTTAGAAGGTTTGAGGCCAATTCTCCATATTGTATCTTTATGTAAATGGAGGATGAGTCTGGCATGTTCATTCCTGTTAGGCGCCATAGTTGGTGCACCGTAAAACCCAATTCAATTCATCCAGTGATATAATGTTAACTACAGATACGGTATTAGTGGAATTTAACAGAATCAGTAAGGGGTGTAACTTGCTTCAGGTATTTTTGAAATAATTTACAAAGTTATTTCCCTTTGACACAGAGTAAGAGTTCATTCCCCTTACTTTTAGTAAAATAACTCATTTAGGATACTTTCGTGAAAAGTTATTTTATCTTAGTAAAAGTGGTTGCTGTAATAAAGCCCAAGCAATCAATCCTATCAACAGACAACTTGACAATCTAATTGAATATTGATTGCACCATTAGGTATGATTGCCCTAGAGACAATTGATTACCAGTTTTGTTACGTAACATGTACCGTTTTTAAGACCTTGCTTAAAAGATTTCTAAACATTGCCTGAAAGAAGAAATGGCAAATTAGGTAACAACCAGGAAAAATTCTAGTTTTGATAGAAAACAGATTTAAAATTAGACAAAAATGAATGCATATTTCAAAGTAACTTGTTGGCAGTTATTTTGAAAAAAATCACCCTGAACAAGTTGACCCCTGACTGAGAATTCTGCAAATGTGAAGATCCTAGATCCGTTCTGTATAATTTACATTTAAATGTGGGTAGTTGTGGAAAGTTCAGATCTTGCAGATGCATATTAAGACCTTTTGGTAAAACACAATTCAGATTGACAAACATTTACATTGTTGGTGACTGTAGCTGTACTTTGTAGATTTTAAGTAAGTCTTTGTTTACAGTTATTATTTGTTGTATTTGAAATATACTGTAAATCAAATAAATATTTAATAAAACTTCATCTTCAAAATGTATTATGTTTATAGTTTGTTAACCACCAATATTATAGATATCGGTTCTTAATGTCCATCGTTAGTAGCTTAATTTTTTTTCAGAGCTATTGTCATCACTTGATCGTAAGCTTAATGTGTCTCCGAAACTATTTCACATAATGGATTGAAACTTCACACATGTATTCGCCATCAGTAGACAAC
This sequence comes from Cyrtodaria siliqua, assembly GCA_037043455.1. Classification (NCBI taxonomy): domain Eukaryota; kingdom Metazoa; phylum Mollusca; class Bivalvia; order Adapedonta; family Hiatellidae; genus Cyrtodaria; species Cyrtodaria siliqua. The sequence continues at coordinate 55,369 of JAWPHD010006451.1, forward strand.
ATCATGTAGCCAAATTCTATAACTGATGCTTTTATTTTAACAAAATTATGGCCCCATTTATACTTCAGAATTTGGTTAAAATTAAATATTAAATAAAAAAGGCCTTGAAAGTCGAGCGTCTCATGACCCTTGCATTGTTTCAGGTGCCATCTCGCTCACATCACTAGAGCAGTGGCAGGAAAACAAACGTGGCTCCAGCGTAAATGGCGTGTCTACAATAGAATTTGCAGCAACTCTGCAGTTCAGGGTGAGAAGGTTCTAGGCCCATTCTCCATATTTTATCTGGATGTACATGCGGGATGAGCCTGGCATGTTCATTCCTGTTAGGCACCATATAACCTTTCATGTGTTGGTGTGCCTTAAAACCCAGTTCAGTTTAATTATTACTATTTCTTTTAATGTTGCTTTTGAACAATCAAGGAATGTGCCAAACTTTCAAATATCATGAAATTTTAAGTAGCTATCCCGCCAACAACAGGCAAATTTTACAACATAATTTTTTATGTACACCATTCATTAACCTACTGACTATGAGGTATATATATAATTTACCTATGTTGAACTCGGCCATGGTCAGGCATTGTTCAAATTATCAAGCCCCTTACCTGTGGTGAAAATGATCAAAATCTCATTCATCAGTTGTCTTAATCAAAATCAACTATTTATTGAACCTAAGCAACAACCATCTCTCCAAATTTAATACATTTGTGTGAACATATGAGAGGTTCTATCTCGAACAATAATACTACAATATGTAAATATGCTCTTTTTCACTAGCTCTTGGACAAACTGTTCAGTTTCCTGGCGAGAAAGACTGATTTCTACACCGGGGGAAACCAGGGCGAGGCACAAACTGTGAGTAAAATGTACTTGCTTCTGTTATTGTGATTGCATTAATATGTGAATAACCTGGCCAACTCCAAAAACGTGTTGTTTGCCGTTGTCCATCTATCCACGAAAAAAGGTACTGATCAGAATTTTATATCTTTACAATACTTTTTAACCAGGTTTTCTGAGGAAAACCTCGATTTGGATTTGGCGTGCCGGTGGCCGTGCGGCATCAAGTTTTCGCTCAATAACTTTGTTAGGAATGAGGTAATGTGATGTAACTTGCAGGGTAGGTGGCTTATATTGAAAGAAAGGTTGAGATTACATTTGGGGTCACTGGGGTCAAGGTCAATGTCACTGTTACTAAAAATAGAAAAACGTTTTCCGCTTAATAAGTAAGGAACGAAACTTGCTGTGTAGGTACCTTATATGGAAAGGAAGTTTGGGATTGCATTTGTGGGTCACTGGGGTCAAGGTCACTGTTACTTAAAATTGAAAAATGATTTCCACTCAGTGAATATTATACACTGTTTATATTACTTTAATACTAGAACTTCAACAACTTCATTTGTGTAATTTGCTGATTTTTATAGAAGAAAACCTTTTGTTACATCATTTTCATCTTACCGGTACTGTAATAGCATTTCAAATGGAAAACCTGGTTTTCGTGGAATTTCCGCGTTTTTTGTTCTCTCTTTAAAATTGTTTTCTTTAATTTAATAAATATTTACTTCCTTCTGAAAAAAATCACCTAAAATGTGCAATAGTATCTGTACAAGACAATCATTAAGAAGATTTGCAACTTTAACATTTTAAAGAGAATGCTAAAAGAAATAAAAGTAAATTGATATATGATCTACAGTACGTTTGAGCGAGTCACTTTATTGCCTCAAACTTTTGTTGAACAACTCAGTCAGATATTAATTATACCCCCGCTTTAACAGTGGTAAGTTCAGTATTGGTCAAATAGTACTTAGCAATTGGTAAGTTCTGTCTTTTGTCAAATAGTACTTAGCAATTGGTAAGTTCTATCTTTCGTCAAATAGTATTTAGCAGTTGGTAAATTCAGTCTTGGTCAAATAGTATAAAATTTAGCAATTGGTAAGTTCAATCTTGGTCAAATAGTATAAAATTTAGCAATAAGTAAGTTCAATCTCGGTCAAAAAATATTGAGATGTTAGTAAGTTCAATCTTGGTCAAATAGTATAAAATTTAGCAATTGGTAAGTTTAATCTTGGTCAAATAGTATTTAGCAATTGGTAAGTTCAATCTTGGTCAAATAATATTTTGCAGTTGGTAAGTTCAATCTTGGTCAAATAGTATTTAGCAATTGGTAAGTTCTATCTTCATCAAATAGTATTTAGCAGTTGGTAAGTTCAGTCTTGGTCAAATAGTATAAAATTTAGCAATAAGTAAGTTCAATCTTGGTCAAAAAATATTGAGCAGTTGGTAAGTTCAATCTTGGTCAAATAATTTTTAGCAATTGGTAAGTTCTATCTTCGTCAAATAGAATTTAGCAATTGGTAAGTTCTATCTTCGTCAAATAGTATTTAGCAGTTGGTAAATTTAGTCTTGGTCAAATAGTATAAAATTTAGCAATTGGTAAGTTCAATATTGGTCAAATAGTATTTAGCAATTGGTAAGTTCTATCTTCATCAAAAAATATTGAGCAGTTGGTAAGTTCAATCTTGGTCAAATAATTTTTAGCAATTGGTAAGTTCTATCTTCGTCAAATAGTATTTAGCAATTGGTAAGTTCTATCTTCGTCAAATAGTATTTAGCAGTTGGTAAATTTAGTCTTGGTCAAATAGTATAAAATTTAGCAATTGGTAAGTTCAATATTGGTCAAATAGTATTTAGCAATTGGTAAGTTCAATCTTGGTCAAATAATATTTTGCAGTTGGTAAGTTCAATCTTGGTCAAATGCTATTTAGCAGTTGATAAGTTTATTTTTGTCAAATAGTATAGTTCAGTCTTGGTCAAATAATATTTAGCAGTTGGTAAGTTCAGTCTTGGGCATATGCTTATAGCAAATGGAAATTTTCAGTCTTGGTCAAATACTATCTAGCAATTTGTAGTTTCCATCTTGGTCATATGTTATTTAAGCAATAGTTTCATAAAGTATAACTATTAACTACCGTATAATTCCTAATAAATGCCCCGGGGTCGTATCATTTTTGAAAAGGGGCCATTTATTTGAGACCAAAAATACATAATTTAACTTTTAATTCAGACATTATTTAATGATTTTTTTATCAAGAAAACCAAAGTCTGCATGTCAATCAATCAATCAATCAATACATCAGATTTTAAGTTTCTATACATCTTTTGGTAAGTTTAAAAAAAAAAAAAATTGAAAAAAGGGGTGGGGGGCATTTATTAGGGGCGGGGCGTTTTTGTCTAGCATGTCTTGGTGAAATATTATTTAGCTTGTTCCATCTTGGTCAAATGATATAAATTTAGCAAATAGTAATCCAGAGGTAGGCCATTGATGGCACGTGGTAACATGATTCTACATTTTACCAAAACTGTTTTGCAGCAATAAAGACTTACACAGTTTGTTCGTAGCAGTTTGCACTTTTCACAAATGTTTTAGCTGTGTGTACTATGATGTGTGTGTGTGTGTAAAATAGAAAAACTAATGAACATTAATTGTTCAATATTAAAAAATCATCATTCTCAAATACAGTATTGGGCCAGCAAATATATATTGTGTAACACAAGGCAATCCAAAACACTTTGTATGCATTCTTCTAAACTCTGAGAATAGTTGCATAACCAAAAAAAGTTTTTTCGATTTCAAATTTTTTATGCAGTCAAGTCACTCAGTTATTGTTCTTGAAAACCTATCTTTACTGGGTTGTACCATGTTGCAGATGTTAATGGAGCGTTTCAAGAAACATGAGACGGTAGCATTGGCACGGCAAGCCGAGCAGAAGGCAGAGAGGGAGGAAGAGGAGAGAAAAAGAAAGGAGAAAATAGCCAAAAGGAAGGCAGAAGAGGAGAAAGCCATGAATGAACCCAAAATAAAAGAACTAACAGATGAGGAAGCAAACAAGCTACAAGAAGAGATAGAATCGGTCAGTCAGTATTTTAGTTCTGTACATTGAAAAAAGATGCATTTACAATTGTGCATTCAGCATTTACCATTTTATACCAATTAGTAAAATACAGTTTGAAGATATAGTATATATGTCCATCTATCAAGTGAATGAACTTTTAAATGTTAAAGAAATGTGTTTAACTGCATTTGATTATTGGATATGCATTTAGTGTTTGTAATTGGAATGCATTTTCTTTTAAACTTCAAACTCGTAATAGTAAACTCGGGGAAACTTAAGTTTACGTTCAGTGCATACATCGATCTGTGCATGTTCCAGCTGCATTTCAGATGCAATTTATCCGGGCTATCTCGGGAACACGTAAAATTACTCTCCTGTGTATCAGTCACAAGTTACAATGAAATGTTCAAGCAGTTTAAACAGAGTAGAAGTTGTCTGCTAACCTGGGAGTGTATATATACGTCTGCGTCTTGTTCATGAATTTCAGAAGAAATCCAAGCCCGAGTCTGCAGCACCAGCAGAAGTAAAGGAAGAAGCAAAGACAGAAAATGATGAAACTGAACCAAAACCAAAGGAGGATGCAAAATCACCTGTAAGCAGTGTATTAGGCAGAAATTCAAGAACTAGGTGTGCAAATATGCAAACAGGGTGTGCAAAATAAGTTGCTAACACGTGCTACGTACCAATTCGCGACAAGTGGGTGTCTCTGGGGTAATTAATTTTACAAATAAAGGTGAAAAAAATACATTTTAGATCATATTTCTTCTATAAATGTATATAAAACATAACAATATTGAGAAAGTAAGAGTTTGGACGTGTTGTTGAGCAAAAAAAAAAGAAGATAAATCGTAGATATGTATGGTATAAAAGACCTGCAACCATAACCTTGGATAACACGGTTGGTAAGGGGGAGACCTAGGTCCTACTTGTTACATAATCCTTCCATGACAGTGATATTTAGTCTATCAATGTGTATATCATGGTAGCATTCTTTCGGTCCGAGTTATCTACGATCTGTGGTATAACCTACTATGTTGTTTATACTTAAAGGGAATATAACGACACAGCCAAACAATCTTTATTATTGAGATGCCTGAATAGATTGGAAAAGGTTGAAAGAATTATCAGAATCGGATGGTAAACAAAGAAGATATGATCGTTTGAAGGTTCTGTTGAAACGGATATGAAAGCTCCCAATTTTAGAGCTATGACATCACAGTTCTAAATGACCATATATGGAATATTAATAATTATGAAAAATTACTCATTTATAGGTGCAAAAATTAAAGTAACTGTATGAAGAATATGTATAACTAAAGGCATTAATGCTTTAAATGCCCAGTTAAGTAGTTTGCATTCATTTGCAGTGATTTGCTTTGCTTTAAATGATATTTATCAATATTCCATATATGGTCAAATGGAACTATGACATCACAGTTTTCAAAATGGCGGCTCCCTTATCCATTTTAGTACAACCTTCAGATGGTCATATCTTTTTTTATTTATCATTCGATTTTGATAATTCTTTCACCTTTTTGCAAGTTTTTCAGAACTCTCAATAAAAGTTTGGCTGTGTCGCTACATTCCCTTTAAGCAGAGGTGTAATTGATTTAACATCTAGCAAACGAGAAGGAGATTTTAAAGGATATGGTGTATAAACCTAAGGAAAAGCTACTTTTAACCAGTCAAAGTGTATCTGAGACTGACAGGTGAAAACTGCGCCTAGGACTTCTAAATGATAGCACTGCTTCAGGAAAATGGAAGTTCACAAAATTAATGACTGTGATATAACACAACACCGGACACTTTGTAGCATTGTTTGAACAAATATTTCAATTATTTTGACCTTACTCTATATACTGCTGGCATAAATGTCTTGTGTCAATAAATCTGCATGGGCTTGGCACTTTCCCTTAGCCTCATCCGTCGGATGGGGATATAAACCAGACAGTTCCGTGCAGCTGGTTCCGTGTATCTGAAGCTATCCTCCGAGCCCATCTAAGAACCAAGGGATCAAGAGGCAAGAGACAGCTTCCAGGATTCCTATATATCCTTTCCTTCTCTCTGGGGTGGCTCTAAATAGTAAATAACTTGCATTGTGTTGATGAGCCATTAAACAACATTCAAATAAATCTGCAGATTTTCTAGTGTACTACCTAAATTAATATGCAGATTTCCATGTGTATTGCATATAAATAAATTTGCAGATTTCCACGTGTACTATATATAAGTAAACCTGCAGATTTCCACGTGTACTATATATAAATAAATCTGCAGATTTCCAAGTTTACTGCATATAAATAAATCTGCAGATTTCCACGTGTACCTCATATAAATAAATCTGCAGATTTCCATGTGTACTATATATAAATAAATCTGCAGATTTCCAAGTGTATTGCATATAAACAAATCTGCAGATTTCCACGTGTACTACATATGAATAAATCTGCAGAACTACATTTAAATAAATCTGCAGATTTTCACTGTACCTTGGTCGAATGGTTAATGACGTTGCGTTGTAAACCTTCGACTCTCACCGCTGAGGGTTCGAATCTCACTGGGAGCTCGACTTGTAAGTGAGGAAGTGTCGATTCTTACGGATGGCGGGAGGTGTACAATAATTGTTCTACCCGGGAAAAGTGGGTGGTCTGCCTCCACCACAAAAGATCGACCGTCATATATAACCTTAATACATGTGTTGAAAATGATGTAAAACACCATACAAACAAATCAATGTACCAAGGTTTTTACTGCATTTCATTGTATAGAGAGAAGAAAACAGTATTATTGTTAATATAACAACATTTATTTATATTCTGATGTTTCAGTCTGATGATGAAGAAGATGAGAAGGATAAAGACAAATTGAAGCCTAACTCCGGTAATGGTGCTGACCTACCTAACTACAGTTGGACCCAGACACTCGAGGAGTTAGAAGTAAGCCTCTATAAACTCATCTGGTACTGGTACGAATAGGACATGACATGCCAATCTGCCTTGAGACCAATAAAGGACGGCAGATCTTGTGGTTTGACATTTTTTTCTATCGAAAAAATAAACCTGATCCTTTCTTCTCAAAAAATTACTTGATATTTATTTTGAAACTTCACACAAGCTCTTCACAAGTCACTCGATTTTACTTAAACTTGCATTTAATGCACATATTGGCACCTTATCTAACAGTCAGTTGTGTGCGACACATGGTAGGAGGCTGTGACATGACATGCAAATAAGCCCGTCGTTGACAAGGTTAAGTTTCATGTTAAACCTAAAGGGAAATAATTTTAAAAAAATATGAATCGGATAGTTATGGGCCTTTATAAGATGTATTCATTGGATATAAGATGTATTCATTGGATCATGTTGAGTTATGGGCCTTTATAAGATGTATTCATTGGATCATGTTCAGTTATGGGCCTTTATAAGATGTATTTATTGGATCGTGTTCAGTTATGGGCCTTTATAAGATGTATTCATTGGATCGTGTTCAGTTATGGGCCTTTATAAGATGTATTCATTGGATCGTGTTCAGTTATGGGCCTTTATAAGATGTATTCATTGGAACGTGTTCAGTTATGGGCCTTTATAAGATGTATTCATTGGATCGTGTTGAGTTATGGGCCTTTATAAGATGTATTCATTGGATCGTGTTGAGTTATGGGCCTTTATAAGATGTATTCATTGGATCGTGTTGAGTTATGGGCCTTTATAAGATGTATTCATTGGATCATGTTGAGGTATTGGCCTTTATAAGATGTATTCATTGGATCATGTTGAGGTATTGGCCTTTATAAGATGTATTCATTGGATGATGTTCAGTTATGGGCCTTTATAAGATGTAATCATTGGATCATGTTCAGTTATGGGCCTTTATAAGATGTAATCATTGGATCTTGTTGAAGCTAGATAATACGTCCCTACGGGCGTATAATAAGGAAAACAATAAGTCACTGAGGTATTACTTTAAAAGAATTAAGAATGTCAAATTAACTCCCATTTTTTGGTCTTGATAAAGAAATAGCTATTAGATGAAATAGGATGGTTACTGATAATACATGCATAATAACAAATAGATAGGAAAGTGTCAAATGTATCTAAACTTGTGTGGAAATGTCACTAAATATTGCCCGACTTTAAACCATCATATCATGAATTGAATTGAATTGGATTTTATAGTCGCACCAACAGCTAAGGTCATATGGCAACTTTCCAGCTTCCACTGGTGGAGGAAGACCCCAGGTGCCCCTCCGGGCAATTTTCGTGTACGGGCGGGCACCTGGGTAGAACCACCGACGTTCCGCAAGCCAGCTGGATAGCTTCCTCACATAAAGATTCCTAGACCCATCATATCATGAAGAGTTCTATGTATATATGTTTCATTTATGTCAAAACCCATCACTAATTTATTTTCCTTTCTAATGAAGGTATTTTCCATACTTTAACATTTTAAGCAAATAAGAAGTTTGAAGGAAAGTTTCACTACTAAGCCAAAAATTATAATATTTTTAACTTAAAACAGCCTTTTAAACAATTTTTTATTTTCAAAATAAAATTAATTTATATAATCCCATTTTGCTTTTCATTACGAGTCATTAGAATGTATTCTCATCAACATCAATTTTTGAGAGAGAATTAGAAGGAAAAGTTGAGGTGTCACGTGATATTTTGGTTCAGATAGGAAGTTTCCAATCGGTTTGTTATTAGGTCTGTGTGCTACTGAAACATTGTTACATGCTTAAATAATTACACCTTTACATTATTAAAGCAGAGCCACTGCATTCCTACTACAGATTAAATATAACTGATATTTCTTAATAATTTCAGGTATTAATACCGCTCAATGTGAAATTCCTCGTGAAAGCAAAAGATTTAGTCATTGTGATAGAGAAAAAGGTAAGTTGTGAAGACAAACTATAAACTGTTCCAATGTAAACAATATTGACTCATCTCAGCTACATACCAGTCAAATAAGGTTCATGACAATGAATGAAAAAATCCAACAAAATAATGCTGGTAACAGGTAATATTAAAAAAGATGACCAAGTTCAAATCTAGTTACCTCCCCTGATATATCAGAACCAGACAATATTAGTTATTGGGTTTGTTACTGACCCCCTACAGAAATATGTGAAGTCAGTAAGATTTATAGGGGGCGAGGCGATAGCCGAGTCCCCCTATATATCTGACTGACCCCACATATTTCTGTAGGGGGTCAGTCAAACCCAATAACTGATTTATTGCATCGAGCACCTTCTTTAAGGCAAACGCCAATATTTAACTCATTTTAATGGAGCGTCAACGTCTCAATCATCAGCGTCATTGAGACGTTCGCGCAGTTTGACGTCATGACGTTGACGTCACAACCGATACAGTTTAGAAACATTATCAAATTTACTTATTGTGTTTGTTACTAACGCCTGAAAGAACTATTTGCAAATGATTTAAACTTTGAATCGGAATTGTAGTCCATATTTTTTCAGTGACCCTCTATGAAATCTACTGACACACTATAGATAATAGAGGGTCACCATGTGACCACTCTAATCCAGTGAAATTCCTAGGATTTTGTGCGAGGTTTAATAAAATGAGCATTTGCTGCTTTGAAGACATTATTCATTTTTCCGAACCTTTTCACTGTACTTATAGTGGAACTCGAAAAATTTCTATAGAATATTTTAGTCGTGGCTATTTGAAGAAATAGCATGACAGGTGTTGCTTATTCATGCGATGGCATTAATGTTCTGTATTTAGTTGTTTCTACAAAGTGCATGGACAAGCTAGCAAACATTGGTCATAGTTGAATATTGGGTTTTCTTGCATACCAGATAAGGTTATCCACATTTTACATGGGTGATTGAAAGCCTGATCTTACACATGGGAGAAGGTAAAAGACACGCGCTGATATCAACAATGACAGTTGCATGACGTTGTTATGTAAATAAACTGTAATAAAACATGCAAAATGTTAGTAGTTGGCGATGTCAATGCGCAGAATGTAAATGGTATGCAAGATAAATAATGAATCCTGGGTATCCAGTTCAGACAGGGAAGTCCCAACCCTCAGTATTGGTATAATTTTTTTAACCTGAATCTCTGCAGAGCCTCGGTTCTGATAAAAGCAAATATACCTCGTGTTGGAATTCCCAATCTTCATCGTATACCCATGAAGGATTCTTATAGTGCATATTAATGACAGGCACTGGTTCTGTTGCAGACCTTGACCTACAAGTTTATAGGTCAAACAATTGATTCTGGCAGGAGGAATAAATGAGTTTTATTTGGGTCATACTCAATAGTGGTTGGCCTGGTTTGTAATTTTACATACAACTTCCAGGAACAAAAGTGTTTTGAGAGTGTATTTATGAATAATGATAACTGATATTTAGACGTTGTGGTATTTCAGAAAGTGAAAGCAGGTTTAAAGGGCCACCCACCACTGTTGGAAGGGGAACTTCAACATGAAATCAAAATGGAGGAGTCTACTTGGACCCTAGAAGATAAAAAATATATCAAAATCTTCTTTGAAAAGGTAAAAAAATACATCAAACTCTTCTTTAAAAAAGGTAAAAAATACATCAAACTATTCTTTGAAAAGGTACACATCAAACTCTTCTTTGAAAAGGTAAAAAATATATCAAACTCTTACTTGAAAGGGTAAAAAATATGTCAAACTGTTCTTTGAAAAGGTAAAAAATACATCAAACTCATCTTTGAAAAGGTAAAAAATATATGAAACTCTTCTTTGAAAAGGTAAAAAAATATAAAACTCTTTTTTTGAAAAGGTAAAAAAAATATAAAACTCCTCTTTGAAAAGGTAAAATATATGTAAAACTTTCCTTTGAAAGGGTAAAAAGTATATAAAACTCTTCTTGGAAAAGGTCAATCTATTTCTTTCCATTGTTGGCTAATCTATTTGTTAGTCAAAATATAAGCAAAAGAAAATGTCCATGGGAACGGAAGCTCCGCTTTAGTGCTGTCAGTCACATACAAATGGACATAATTAAAAACTTGAATGTAAAACTTTTTTCGTATGAAATGTTAGATGGACAAGGGTACACTATAAAATTTATAAAAATTGTTTGTGTCCCTTTTTTACGTTCTCTGACCATAAGGCTCAAGCTCTGGGAACGATCTTCATCCATCCATCTTCCGTCCATCATCTGTCTGTGGTCGTTAACTTTTGCTTTAAATGACTTCTCTTCATAAACCACTCGGTCAATTTTGACCAAACTTCACAGGAATGATCCTTAAACCATGTCATTTTCAAATTTGTTAAAATTAGGTCAGCACGACATCCAACTTGCTGCCATTACCATAAAAGGTAGAAAATTTTCTCAAGAACCACTGAAACAGATTTCATTTGTTTTCTTTATGTTTGTATTTAACTCATTTCAGCTGACATTATTTCATATTTCACTCATTGCAGGTCAACATGTAATTAAGTTTAACTCATTGCAGCTGTCAGACCATATATGATTATACTTCACTCATTGCAGGTGAACAAAATGGAGTGGTGGAGCAAGGTTGTAACCACGGATCCAGAAATAAATACTAAGAAAGTCCAGCCAGAAAACTCGAAGGTATAGAGGGTCTTACATGAGAGCCTGTTTAATATTGAATGAATGAATGAATGGTGTTTTACGGCACGTCGACACATAAATAGGTCATATTGTGCGCAAAAATTGATGAAAAATAAAGAAATGAATGAATGGTGTTTTACGGCACGTCGACACATAAATAGGTCATATTGTGCGAAAAAATTGATGAAAAATAAAGAAATGAATGAATGGTGTTTTACGGCACGTCGACACATAAATAGGTCATATTGTGCGAAAAAATTGATGAAAAATAAAGAAATGAATGAATGGTGTTTTACGGCATGTCGACACATAAATAGGTCATATTGTGCGCAAAAACTGATGAATGATGAAGAGATAAAGGATTGATTAAAAATTAATGTAAATATCTAAAGATAAAACTATTTACAAGTAATGGATTATATGGTAGTAATATAAACTATATATGTAAATCAACAAATGCCCGAAAACGGGTATATAAAAAAGTAAATATATACAAGAAGAGTGCGTGTTTAATACTGAATGTATTCAAGTTGGATACAATTATATGATGCGAGGCTATGCAGAGCGTAATATCAGTTTTAGTCAACAAGTTTATTAAGCTCTATATTAAATAAGCGTGAGTGTTAAGAGTCTGTTTAAATAATCACATAACTAAAACAAATGCTTCATAAGATATATATTTTAATGACGTCTTGTGTTTGGTATAATGACATCATATTCATACGACACCGAACAATGGAACATCCTCGTTGATTTCCGTAATCTGGTATTTTTGACGATTACGGAAACCTACGAGGCAGTGGAAAAGACAGACGTTTGATTCGTCCAAATATGGATTCTGTCTAATGGATACTCGTCCAATAGAATTCAGTCACTGTTGAATAACCTCATACTATTAAAGTTAAAATAAGCTTGTAATCTTTTAATATGGAAGATATGATAATTGTTCTTTGAACTATCAACAAGGGAAGAGTCCTGTAAACCCTGATCAGCCTGGGAGTTACTGATCAGCCTGATCTGGGTTTACAATGGATGCAAAGGCTATTATAGTCGAGCTTAGCGGGTTAAGGGTTAAAACTTGTTTAAATACTTATCAAAACAATTTCATATAACCGTTATAACCGTTTAATTTCCCTACAATGAATTATGCTCCCTCGGGGGTATATAATTGCTGCCTTTTCAATATCCCCTTTTGTCTGTCCATCCGCTTTCTTGTCCCTTGAAATTTTATGGGGGGCCTATAGTTGCCACCTTGTCCGTATGTCCGTCCGTCTGTATGTCCCAAGCACACGTTCACTACCTCAGGTGGTAGGAGGTGTTGCTTAACACAAAGGAATTCATTACAATTTAGTCCGTAACCACTTAAGATTATTTTTTGCATAACTGGATATTCCTTTGATCTTAAAAAAGGAAAAAACATTTAAAGTAGCTATTCTGCCAACAACAGACAAATTTTGCAACAAATATACATTGCTAAACCTACTGATGATGATGTATATATATGACTTACATATTTTGAGAATCCAAACCCTATAGACACAACATAAACACCTTTAACCACCCAGACCAAACCCCAAAAATGAAGAGTCAAATTAAGAGTTACCAACTCATAAATCATTTTACTCATATTCAATCACGGGTATTTTAACTTCACAAACAATACTTTTAATAGGCACATATGCCTTATTATATGACCTGAACACCTAAAGACACAATATAAACAGGATACAAACTGAAGGGTTGAATTTATAAGAGTAATCAACTCATAATTCATTTTACTTACATTCAATCACAGGTATTTTAAGAACCCCTGAATAAATCTATACTTTTAATCAGCACATTTACATTATTATATTAGCTGAAATCCTGGATTGATTTTTGATCAACTGTTTTGTAGTGTAATTTTTCTGTTATTTGGAGGGTTAGTTTCTTTAATGTACCATCTGTGGGGACATCTGGCCCACTTTGTTGTCCACTGAACTTCTCCTACATTTTCCATATGATTTTCTTGAAACTTCATAGAAAATATCAGTTTGATGTCTTATAGCGAGTATTGTCAGGCATTCAGGTTGAATGATTTTTGGCAGAGTTACTGGACTTTTAAAGTTTTTCAACCGCTCAATTCCTCCTACATTTTCATCCGATTACATTTCACACCTGTACCTTTATTCGGGGAACATCCATGGGTTCTACTGATTTTTTGTTACTGAATATTTTCTCCAAAATAAATTAAACCAGATATTTCTATACTTTGGCTACAGGTAGATGACAGCTGTCCCAATCTCAACCATGGGAGTTTGGTCTGGATTGGAAATTCTTTACTTTGGGTGCAACTTAATTGCAAAAAACGTCCTAAAGTGTGGCTTATATACACATTTTGTATTAAAATGGGACGTTAATATCTGTTTCGGTATATTTACAGTTGTCTGACTTGGATGGTGAGACCAGATCACTTGTGGAGAAGATGATGTTTGACCAAAGACAGAAGGAAATGGGCCTACCCACATCAGACGAACAAAAGAAAAAAGATGTTATGGGAAAGTAAGTTGGATTTTAATACTATCAGTCGAACATTGAAAAACATAAAACATTTATTTCTTGGCAGATTTTGTGTATTTAATATGGTCTAATTTTTGATGTTTTTTTTAAACATTTTTAAACATAATTTGCTAGATGGAATCTTTGTGGAAAGATGGAAAGCCAAGGAGTTGCAAGAAGGACAATGAATTTTATTATTATAAAGGGTTGATGCGGGTTGCTAAAAATTGGAAAAGTTAGAAAAATAAAAAATGAAAAGAAAATGGCTGTAGGCTAACGAAGGAAGTGAGTTTGTTTCTAAACCAGCGAAATAGATTTTTTATCACCAAATAACAATGAAGAAAATAAATTGTCTAAAAAGGAAATGTTATACATATGAAATATCGGTAAAATGTTATTCAAAATATTAATTAAAATGTAACACCACAGCTCATTTTTATACTCCCATACGGACGTATTATGTTGTGGATGTACGTCTGTCTGTCTGTCCGTTAACTTTTACCTGACAATAGATTGTGACTAATATCTTCCAAAGTATAAGGCCAACAACAATGAAACTTTAATTTGTACACGTCTTCAGCATGATTTAATGAATACACCTGGTAAAAGCCCATAACTCTCTGGTTCATATTTTTGAAGTATTTCCCTTTGAAAAAGCTTTAACCTGGAACTTAAAGATGAATGGCCACCCTTTTTGTAGTATTATCAATTAACAAATTTAACTCTTAAACATCAAATAAACATTTCTTGATAGTCCCGGAGAGAAACATATATTTAAATCCGCCACTAAGTTGTATGTAAAAATAAGTATTATTTGCATGACATTGATACTAATTTTACCACTGCGTAACTGCTCAGGGAAATGAAGTAAATCTGAATTGTATAGCTGCACATCTGTTGCCAGATAATTGATAAATACATTTACCTGTGGATTAATTTACCTGTTCAAAGTTTTCTACATCATCAAATAAAATCTTACTCTCGCTTTTCACAGATACTGCAATGTGTGAATTGTAAATATCTAGTGTTGTGTATTGATTTCGATTTAAATAAACATAAACATGTTCATGAAACAAAACATGGCCAGAGAGCTTTAACCTTGCCTTTTACAAGTGATTTTGGCAAATAACGTTTAAAGTATAAGGTGTATAACAATACAACTTTGTACATGTCTTCAACATGATCCAATACACCTAATAAACGCCCATACTCTTGTTCATATTTTTGAATTATTCCACTTTGTAAAACGGTTAAACCTGAAACTTAACTTTGCCAACGTCAGGCATATATGCCCCGCTAGGCGGTGCTCTTGCTTTTATAGTCGATAAGCCTAAAATCGATAGATACAGGTAGACATGAAAACATATTTGGGAAAACAGCATTATTTACGTTGGCATTTCATAACCATAGTATAAGAACCCTAATATAAATAAGTAAATGCAACAGCTTTGCATTGAACCTACGATATGTGTTCAAAAGTAATCTTATGTTTTTCTTTTACTCAGGTTTATGGAAGCCCATCCAGAGATGGATTTCTCCAAATGTAAATTCAACTAAAGCAGATACCATCCAAACACCAGCGTGCATGTACACTAGTTCATCATCTATAAAAAATACATTTATGCCGTCTGCTGCTGAAAATGAGTGATATGTTAAAGGGAGACCATCACTGTTTGTTATGTGGAACAATAATGGTTAATGTATGGTCTCCCTTGTCATTCTACACTGTTCTGTGTTTTTCAATGTACATGTTAACTCAAATTGATATGTACCAATTGCTGGGTTTTATTTAAATTTGTTATTAAACAATGACATGCTCAGTAAAGTATTTTATGTTAAAAACAGTTTTAAATTAAATGCCATAGAATACTCTCTTTTTTTTTAACTATCAAAAACATTCAGTATGTGCAAGGAATGCAAGATATAATCTCCAAGTCACAGGACAAACATTTTGGGATTAAAATCAAATTGGTATTCTCAAAATGTTGTCATAAGTCTGTAACATACACTACATGGAAGATTATGTTGTGTCAGAATCAGCATATTTGAATATGTGGCAGCTGTGTTTTGTATCATTTTCTTTTATATTTAGGGCTATTCCATTAAAACATACACAGTACCCCAGGAAGGCAGTTTGAAATTGAACACTCACCCGTAGATTCAATTTGAGATTGTAGAACCAAATTTCGGGAAACTGTGTTCACCCATAGATGTTTATTAAATTGCCTTCCTGGGGTCCCGGGTATGTTTCAATGGAATAGCCCTTATGTGTGTTCATTTACACATGTCGGTCATTGTTGAGCATGTATGATCATTGTTGCTTCTGTATGGTCATTGTTGCTCATGTATGGTCATTGTTGCACATGTATGGTCATTGTTGCTCATGTTTAGGTCATTTTATGTTGCATTAACAATCAAAAAAGTGGGTAAAGTTTAACCCATAATATAATATGACTTTTTCTTGCATACTGGACAAGGATATCCGTCATTTTACCGGGGCTAGATATTTCCATCTCACCCTAGGGTCGAGGTAAAATTCACGCATGCCAACATCCAGTATGCAGGAAAATATGTAAAACGTTAGTAGCTGGCGGCGTCGATGCACAACATGTCTCTGATATGCAAAAAAAAGAATCTATCATGGGTATTCGGTTCAGATAGGGAATTTCAACCCTCGGTATAAGTGTTTTAATCGGAACCTCGACAGAGCCTCAGTTCCGATAAAAACACTTATACCTCGGGTTGGAATTCCCTATCTTCACCAGATACCCATGAAAGATTCTTATAATATTACACAATGCTATTTTTTCAAAGACGTTTAGTTTAATCATTTTGTTGCATAATTTTGTAGATATATCACATTCCAGCAGTTGTGTTATTTCATGGTACACTTTATAAAACTGCTTTGAAATTGAAATCATCATCTTTAATTACAGTTAATTTATGATGATTATAATAAACCGTGATAAATCCCTGTTGTAGAATTTGCAAAAACAAAGGATGTAATTATTACAGAGGAAGGATAATTGACCTCTGACCTTTGTAGCACCAGTCTGACTACCTAGTGTGTGAGAGCAACAGCAACTTACCTGTTCATCGGTGTGTAGGAACTGTTATGCAGTGAAGTGCATATATTTTCTGTTAAGGAAGGGATCAAATCGTTTATGATTTTGTTTGTGATATTGTTTTCTCTAGTTCAGTTGTTTGCTATTTGAGTATACCTGTTAATAGTTACCATGTTTTTAAAGACATGAAACTATGTCTGTGTGGCATAAAACCACATCTGCATGAAACCATGTCTGTGTGACATGAAACCATGTTTGTGTGAGATGAAACCATGTCTGTGTGACATGACATGTGTGTCTGTGTGACATGTGTGACATGAAACCATGTTTGTGAGACATGAAACCATGTCTGTGACATGTAACCATGTTTGTGTGACATGAAACCATGTCTGTGACATGTAACCATGTTTGTGCGACATGAAACCACATCTGTGTGACATGAAGCCATGAGTTGTGTCTTGAAGCAGGGTGGAGATGTATTATAATTTCATTACTTGATTGATATAACTTTGATCATACTCTATCATACTTTGCATGACTGTTAGGACATCATTAGCAAATACATAGTCACGATCTGTCAATAAAGCTTATTTCCACCAGAGATTTGAGACACTAAAAGTACAGTAGGTATTTACACCTGTAAGAAAAGCAGATGTAGTCCCATAAACATCTCTAAAATACACTGGAGCACATGGCCAGTGTTTGTGGGAACTTGACCTATGGACAACAGGGGACGCAACTAGAACTGGAATGTCGGAACTGTCAATTGCAAATTGGATGCAACTTTGTTTAACATGAGCTTGAATATATAAAAAATGAAAACCAAGCATTATACTGGAAATGATAAGTCACCAAACCATGTAAATATTCAACACAGTTAAAATAAATACTATACTCATTTATATGCAGGTCTTAGCGCGTCCGTGGTCAAGGGGTTAACAACCTTGCGTTGTAACCCTTCTCGCCTTTCATCGCTGCGGGTTTGAATCCCACTGGGAGCTCAACTTGTGAGAAATTCTCACCTCTCATCGCTGCATGTTCAAATCCCATTGGGAGCTCAACTTGTGCGAAAGTTCTTACGGATGGCGGGAGGTATACAGTACTGGTTCTACCCAGGAAAAATGGGGTGGTCTGTCTCTACCACAAAAAAATCTACTCATATATGGTCTAAAATGTGCTAAAAATGACGTGAAACACCATTCAAACAAACTTAATAAAAACTTGAACTTGTTTTCAGTTGAATGCAGTTGTGTATGTTGATATGGTTGATTGCTCATCCCATCAAGTCATCTTTTTGATTAATAAGTCTGTGATTTTCATTTAAATATATAGTATTACACTTGTTAATATAGTGGACATGTATATAAGGTTATCATTCTATTTAGAATTGAATGCAAGTGACGCAAAGCAGATTGCAGCATGAAGTTCCATAAAATTCAAAATATAAACTATTACCGGCGTACAGATGACCACTATCAAGTGAGTTATCAGGGTAAAATAAGTACAACTTGTTTTTATGTTTTTGAATTGAAAGGAGGGATTTCATTGGCTTAGAATGCATGTAAACCAGTAAACTATGCTAAAAGGCCCAGTTTTTTCATTTCTTGATTTTGAGTCCGATGGAATTTTGTTGCCATAAACCAAACAAAAAAGTCGTTAATAAGCAATATGTGGCAACTCTGGTGTGGCATGTAGATTACAACCATTCTATCCATTACTGTAATTTTTAAAAATGTCTACATAAACAGGGATTTATTTTGGAAGCAGTCTTCAAAAACATTGTCAATTAGTTTGGATTTTCCAGTGATATCTTTAGTTCATGTGTCTAAGTAACCATGACAGTGCCATTAAGGAAGGTATGTTTTCCATTTTAATTTGTCAAAACTGCCCATCAATTACCTAAACCTTTTGTGAACATGTATTTTTAATAAAGTGTTAACTGATATAATGTTTTTAAGTTTGATGAAATACTCCGACATGTTTAACGCGGAAAGACGGTATCTGCATGTAATTTACATTTGCATATATGTTTCAAAAAGCAAACATATACTTCCTAAAATCAATGTTCCATGTTGAAACTACCAAGATAATTGTGTACCGGTAAATTTCAAAATACGTTTTGCACTAGATTTTATTTCTGGCAGAAGGTGTGATAAAAATAAATATTTCTTATAATGACTTGTTGTTGTTGTTGCATTTTTAGCTCACCTGAGCCAAAGGCTACTGTAACTGCTTTTCTGTCCATCATCATCCGATAACTTGTTGCTGTTTAGATTTCTACTCATAAACTGCTTGGCCGATTTTTACCGAACTTCACATTGATGATCCTTAGGACTATGTATTTCACTTTCGTTAAAATTAGGCACGCCCAATGTCCAAGACCCCCGTGTGGTTGCTGGGGTAGAATACAACCTCTGCAATCTCACAAACACACTGTCACATGCAGAGGGGTAGGACCCCACCCATTCATGTTCATTTTGTCATTTTTTATCATGCTCATTCAAGGTCTGTATCATGACACCGTGTATGCAAATGTGGACACGTGGCTCTATAAGGTAAACACTTTTCTCTGAACCCCGAGTGGTTCTCAGACAAGAATAGGACCACTGCTTATCTAGGCAGTGGGTAAAATCCCACCGAATTCATGTTAATTCCGTCACGATTTGTCATGTTCATTAAAGGTCTTGATAATCTTCATAAAACCCAATTCAACTCTACTCTGAAACCACAAGAGCTAAAGGTTTAATATTTTGCATGTTGCATAAGAGCTTATGGTCCCATACCAAGTGTTCAAATGGTCAAATCAGGCCCAACCCCGGAGGGTCGCATATTTTTCGTAGACTAGTAGTGTTTTTACTTACTGGTCCTTTGGGATCATCAAGCCCAGTCTTGTGACTTTAAAGTAGAATATCGCTTAAGCCGGTGTTAGGAGGTGTTAGATGTGTTTCATTTGACATTACCTTTCATGAACAGACTCAATAAAACTGAGTCCGTTACTTTTAGCTCTTGTTTGTCAATTCCAAGGGATCACCTTTTCAGTATTTATATGGAGGAACAAATGAAAAACCTCGGAAGCCACAGGCACAGAGTTCTCAGATATTGCATGTATGGCGACACTGGTCAAATTTGGTCCAACCCTTGTGGTGACAGTTTTAACAATGTTATATAGGAAAATCTTTAAAACATCTCCGAATCTAGAGCTAGAGGTATAACTTCTTAAGAATCTCTTTTAAAAATAAATCTTACTCCTAAGGAATCGTGTAAAGTACATGGTGGTCACAGATTCACATACTACTTCTCTTAAATAAGTGCCGTGTGGTTTCTGAGTATAGAATAGGGATCACTGCAAATCCTGCTACAGGCAGAAGGGTAGAACCCTCAAGCCCCTTTCATGTTCATTTTATCATCTTTTGTTATGGTCATTAAATTCTGCATCGTGTTACTCTGTTTTCAAACTTGGGACTATGGATCCATCTTGAACGGAGTGTCTACTATAGAATTAGCAGCAACTCTGCCATTCTGCAGTTTAGAAGGTTCTAGGCCCATTCTCCATATTTTATCTCTGTAAATGCATGGAGGGTGGGCCTGGCATGCTCATTTCTGTTTGGCGCCATACAACCTTGGTTGTGTTTGTGCACCGTAAATTCCAATTCAAGTAAGCTTACGGCCCTCTAACAAATAGTGAACCGGGGTCAAATGTGGCCATATCCCAGAGGTCACGTTTTACATGAAGTTATATCGGAGAAACATTTGAAAATATTTTATCTGAAACCACAAGGAATAGAGGTCTCATGATAGCATGTATTATAAGCTTGGTCCTATACCAAGTTTGTTCAAATGGTGACCGTGCCGTCAAATTGACACCCCGCCCTAATATTTTGCATGTAGCATAACCTTATGCCCCTCTAACGAGTTTGAATGGTGACCCTGGATTACATTTCGACCAGCCTGGGGGATACAGTTCTGCATAGACTAATATAAAAGTTTGAAACAATCTTCTCTGAACTTACCCAAGGTCATCAGCTGAGTGATTCAGTGTCAGCTGGCCCTCTTATTTTGAAATAATAAATAAATAGTAAGAAAAGTTTCTTTAGTATGTTCTACCAGATAAATGAATGGCCTTATTAAAGCCACACTATGACTCAAACTGGCTCTAAATAACCAGGCGGTAACTGAACTATTAGTTTGAAACTTACCCTATTGCACGTGCTATAAATAATCCATCAGACCATGCACGGTAATGTAGTGGTATGAGTGTCTGACCTGCAATTGGGAGGTCGTGGGTTCGAATCCCCTGGCCGCGTTATATCGAAGACATTAAAAATGTCAGTAGTTACTTGTAATCCCTTGCTTGACAAGCAAACAATGGGTAGTGCTATGTCTGGTTGGCCCGGTGTCAGAATAATGTGACTGAATGGGGTATTATATACTACGGTGTGGTTTTCCAGTGTGGCAGCACTCTATCTGCTTTACGTAGACTAGATAGATACGTAGCACTACACACACTCACAAGACATTCAACACTCCATTGTGCCCAGCTGGTGGCTATCGGGGCGGAAGGACTATAATCCTTAGAATTACACACACGCACGCACACTACCTGTTTTATATTACCTCTGTTTAGAGATATTGAATTTTATTTGGCATAGTTTGCAGTTTCAATTCTATTCTATTGACTGAATTGCATAACCGCATATTAAAGTTTTAAGACATCCAAATACATTGTCAGCTATTTCATGTTACGTTTTAAAAGCATATGCTGCCTTTAAAAAAAATCCAGCTTTATGCGAATTGTGTTAGCATGAAAATAATTGCAGTAGTAAGTTAACATTTTATTTCAACCAGTCGTAGTATACAGTGAGTTAATATATTTGGCAAATTTATTTAATTCAAGACAAATTTCAAAATGAACTAATTGAAAGACTATATTATATGTTTTTAATGAAACATTCTACCATTGTTTTGGTACACATAATAATCTACGTAGTACATGTATATGTTATTAGTGTCATCATAGTATAAATAGATATACACATTTATTACACTAGTTGACATTTATAACTTCAATTCTTATCATATAATTATAAGAGACTACCCTGCATTGATATATCACATATCCGTATAAAAAGACAATGTACACCTCAGAATCATTTAATGGTTATCGTCCTAATAATGATCAGCTTTGGGCTTATTAGGTATAATTCCACCATTGTTTTTTCCTTATTCATTTTATATAAACATGATTTTTGACAAGAACCAAAAGTGCTTATTTGTCTCTATTGAAGGTGTTGCATCACACATTAATCAAAAGATGTACTTTTTTTTTAAATAGAAAAATAAAATTTAAAAAATCTTGGGGTTATGTATGACACTATTGCATGATGTCTCATTCTATTGTGACAGCTGCGGACTTCACATCATCCTATCTACGTCAATTATACCTCAACAACTCAGACACATCATCCTATCTACGTCAATTATACCTCAACAACTCAGACACATCATCCTATCTACGTCAATTATACCTCAACAACTCCGACACATCATCCTATCTACGTCAATTATACCTCAACAACTCCGACACATCATCCTATCTACGTCAATTATACCTCAACAACTCAGACACATCATCCTATCTACGTCAATTATACCTCAACAACTCAGACACATCATCCTATCTACGTCAATTATACCTCAACAACTCCGACACATCATCCTATCTACGTCAATTATACCTCAACAACTCCGACACATCATCCTATCTACGTCAATTATACCTCAACAACTCAGACACATCATCCTATCTACGTCAATTATACCTCAACAACTCAGACACATCATCCTATCTACGTCAATTATACCTCAACAACTCCGACACATCATCCTATCTACGTCAATTATACCTCAACAACTCAGACACTAAGTCATGACATTAAGTTAACAAGTTAACAAGTAATTAAAGGTGCATTTTGCGTGATAATTAAGGCAGGGAAATCAGCTTTGTTTAAGGAACTATTTCACCATACATCACAGAGACACCCATGTTTTGGTATAGTAAGTCCTTTAACACTAGTTTTTTTCTTCACAATAAGTCTGTCTGCACATATTCTATAACAAATACACGGAACCGTTTATTGGAATCCCCATTTTGCTTTCAGTTGTTCCATTGTGACGGACTGTGGTTTCTTTTGGTCTTTATGGGCATACAGGCCAAATTTGGCGATGGGCTTCATGTCCCCTACGTATCTGGAATCTGCCGGCTCACTGGCAGGCTGCCATCTGAAAATAAGAAGGTTGTTTCATACTGATGGCTGACTAAGAGAGGGCTGAGAGAGAGAGAGAGAGAGAGAGAGAGATCCGTATTTTAGAGAGAATGTTCAAATAAAGAGTTGTTCAGATTTAGAGAGAATCTATTGCTACTGTGTACAAATAAAGAGCTCACTAAGTCACTTGTATCTATATGTTAATATCCCCACATACAAGTGCTGTAGATCTTTCACAAGTCATATACAATGGCATTTAATGCTTGGCATTATTATAACGTAAAAGCATAATGATGACACAAATGACGAAAAGTGAATGCATTTGTTGTCAGGACAACAAAAAGGCAATGACGTTATAACAAATACATAAAACTTACCTAGTGTCACAACTTATTCTCACCAGATCTGTCAGGTTTGCTGTTGACATGTGTACAGTTCTGCAGAGAGAATTTAGTAAGAAAGTTAACTGCCAAAAATACCATTATGAAAACGTTGTCTTGTCACCTTTTATTACAGCAAATACTCATTTATTTAGCTACAACATATTTAAACATGGTTTACTGCTAGTATTATACGTAAGTTCAATTAATTTTATACATTGTTCTCTCTAGATTTTTATTTAAATATGTTGTTAATAATGCACAAATAATAGGAAATGTAACCAAATTATGTCTTTCCTTATTTGACTTAGGCGTAGGAGCATTGATGGTGGAAAACTTTCGAGAAATTCCTGATCCATATCGTTCAATAGGTTCATTAAGCATTTCGAAGCATGCATGTTTTTTTTTCTTGTTCAATGTTTTGGGGGTGTTTTGGGGAGGGCAAAGAATAGGGCCACTGCAGATACCGTTGGAGGGGTACGCAGAGTGGTAGAACCCCACAAATTCATGTTCATTTTATCATTTTTTATTCATGCTCATTAAAGGTCTTCATCATGACCCCTGCATTGTGTCAGGTGCCATCTCGCTCAAATTACTAGAGCAGTGGTAGAAAAACAATAAACGTGGCTAGAATGGGTCATATTTTATCTCGATGTACATGGAGGATGAGCCTGGCATGTTCATTCCTGTTAGGCGCCATATAACCTTTAATGTGTTGCTGCGCCTTAAAACCCCAATTCAATTCAAAATGGGGAGACCAAACCCCGCTTTTATACAGGCATGTACAGTGTAGAATAACAACATAAAGAAACAATATATGGTCATACCAAATCAATGAAACACTTAGCGAACTGGTGTATTGTAAGTTGACAACATATCCTCCGTGGCTTTTGTTTCTTCTGATGCGTTATATTCCATAATGGTAATTACAACTCATTACTTACTTCATGGTAAATATCAGAACGTCTCCTGCCCTATATTGTGTTGTCTTCCACTGGCCGCCGAACTTTTCTGTGATTTCAAAGGGGTCCGTCGTAAACCATCCTGTACCTGGTGAAATAAATACAGGAGACAGTGTTTAGACATGCTTGTACAAGAAACATTCTTTCAGTTTCGAACAATTAAAAACAAAAACGGCATAGACAGTATTTCAGAAACGGGAATGCTTTAAATGGCTACCATTCGATTGAATGAATGTGCTTTTACAACCATTTAGCAGCTTATGTCAAGCCGGTTTGGATAATGTGGGAATGGGGATAAGCAAACAATGTCTATACTGGAGATGATTATTGTAAATGGATAGCGTGTCCTCTTATCCTCATTTAGTTAAAACCCACGGTTTCAGTTTCGAGTTCCATTGAGAGAGTTCTTCCTCCAGTTGGGAACAACAGTTGGCTATTGTGTTTGCCCCATTCAACCTGGGTGTGGTGCCTTCTGCATCATGTACTGGAGCAGCGTAGTAACGGTGTAATTCAAGCCAGCGAATACAGTCTTTAATATCACAATAAATACTACTACTACTAATAATAATAATACTAATAATCAGACTTTATTAAATGAGCGAACTGATGTGAAGCAATTTATTTTTCCTCGAGGCTCTCAAGATAATACAATGTATTTATGTACCGTTGAGGTTGACCTCTTCAATGTCAGTCTGGCTATATGTTTCATGTAGTCGGTCAAAACTGAAATAAAAAAACGCCAGATTTTGAAAAGAAACAAACAGCAGACTCCTGATATATTAGACGCATATAGAAAAGCCTAAACATTGGTCACAATCATTGCTATATAGTGATCAATATATAGCCTTTATAACCTTTTTACCAAGTCACCGTTTTGACCGTGATTTGTACATAGCTGTCAAGGCCCAGTGGAAATCAAGAGTGATTGATTGATTGATTGAATTGGATTTTATAGTCGCAGCAACAGCTAAGGTCATATGGCGACTTTCAAGCTTCCACTGGTGGAGGAAGACCCCAGTTGCCCCTCCAGGCAATTTGCGTGTACGGGCGGGCACCTGGGTAGAACCACAGACTTTCCGCAAGTCAGCTGGATAGCTTCCTCACATAAAGATTCCTAGGCCCCTGAGGGATCGAACCTACAGCGGTGAGGAGCAAGTGATTTCAAGTCAGAGACGTTAACCACTCGGCCACGGACGCCCCCAGAAAGCAAGAGTGAGATGGAGATGGGACCCAAGTTGCGGTTGCCTCTTGGTTCTTGGTTATGGGGTCAGTGGGGTGAAGCTCGTTGAAATCCGTGAATTTTAGCTTAGCGGTATACTCGTAATAATGTTCATATGATCATATATTTCAACTTTAATTTATTTGTCACAACATCCTGGTTAAATTATACTAAATTGTAACGTCTTTTTGGTACAGCATATACACATTTCATTTAAAAAATTGCCGACAAAAAAGAAATTGGTCAAACTTTCAGAATCCGTGAGTGAGAACTTAGAATGTATGCGTGTGAGCGTGATGTAACCCCAAAATGCGCGTGTAGGCGTGAGACTTGACAGGTATGTTTTTATAATGTATAAACACACATATAACTCTATATATACTAAAGGAAAAAAAGAAACGCATCTCGGGAATATCTGCTATATATTGTATGTATAATAATTATGCTGCTATTAATCGAATAGTACATGACTATATAAGACCTTTCCTTAGAACCATTATTGTATACCTCCCACCATTTGTAAGAATAGAAATAGGGATATAGGGATATATCATATTTTACTTATAACACACATGTAACATACCAGTAGTGATTCTTTTAACAATTATTAAATCAAGTCGAAAATAGGGACATATGATATTTTGGAGCTTGGCATTTTGGATATTTTATAAATTCTCCCTGATATCACTTTCACTTTTATAACGAACCGTTTACAGAGTTATTGATATAAAACAAAAACAAGAGGCCCAAGAGGGCCTGTGGACGCTCTACATGCTAAAACAGCTCTTATAGATTTAGATATAGCTAGATATAGCTCTCTTCTCCTATAGATTTAACAAAGGAAAATACAATATAGCACTTTTCAACAATATCAAGGGCCATAACTCTGTTATTACTGACAAGATCTAGCTGGTTTTCGAAATTGTCCAAGATTTCATTGATATATAGCGCTTTGTACAACTAGATATTATACTGAGGCTTCCTGCCAAATTTCGTAGAAATCCAACAAGCCGTTTAAGAGGAGTAGCGCCGACAAAAATCGGCGAACTGAACAAAAGCGTGATATGCACAACTAGACATCTTACCGATGCTTCCTGCACCAACAAGGCATTTAGGACGAGTAGCGCCGACAAGAAATTTTAAAGTAAGTGTCAAGCATTTAAAAAGATAATGAAAAAAACTAATAAAAAAATAAATAAATTCAAATCAATCAAAAAAAAAAAAAAATATTAAAAAATTTAGTAAAACTGTGACCCCCGGGGTGGGGCCAAATGTGACCCCTGGGTCACCATTTGAACAAACTTGGTAGAGGACCACAAGCTTATAGCAAATGCAAAATATTAAACCTCTGGCTCTTGCAGTTTCAGAGAAGAAGATTTTTTAAGTTTTTTCCTATACATGTCTATGTAAAACATGTGACCCTTGAACAAACTTGGTAAAGGACCATAAGCTTATAGTAAATGCAAAATGTTAAACCTCTGGCTGTTGTAGTTTCCGAGAAGAAGATTTTTAAAAAAAAAATCCTATATAAGTCTATGTAAAACTGTGACCCCCGGGGCGGGGACAAATTTGACCCCAGGGTCACCATTTGAACAAACTTAGTAGAGGACCATTAGAGGACCCTACCCCGCCCACACCCTACCCCCCTCTACTACCCCCCCCCCCCCCCCCGCTCTACTACCCCCATACAAATGTTTTCAATGACATACTGTAAACTGTTCAACTTGGTTTTCAATGTAAAAAAATAAATAAATACATACTCTTTATACCATATATATATATACATGGTATAAAGAGTATGTTTTTTTGTTTGTTTGTTTTTACATTGAAAACCAAGTTGAACAGTTAACAGTATGTCATTGAAAACATTTGTATGGGGGGGGGGTAGTAGAGAAACAGATGGGAAGGGGGGTAGTAGAGCGGGGGGGGGGGGGGTGTAGTAGAGGGGGGTAGGGTGTGGGCGGGGTAAGGTACGCGCCGTCTGCCTGTGGTCTTTATGAAAAACATGCAAAACCTCAATATACAAACTTTGGACCCCCGGGGCACGGCCATTTTTGACCCTGGGGACTTTATTTGAAAAAACTTGATAGTCTAGGCGTTGGCGATCATTTCAAAAGAAAAACTGTTGAAGTCTGTCCAGCGGTTCTGGAGAAGAAGATTTGTTAAGGTTTTGACCATATATGGTAATGGCAGCCATCTTGGATGTAGCGCTGACCTAATTTTAACAAATCTAAAAAGCATTCATCTAAGGATCATCCATGTGAAGTTTGGTCAAAATTAGCAAGCGGTTTCTGAGGAGAAGTCGTTTGAAGTAAAGTTAACGGACGACGGACGACGGAAGACGGACAACACACGATCCCATAAGCTCTTGGCCAGCAGAGCTAAAAACAACGTTTCATAGGTCCTACTACAGCATTTTTAGAACCACTTGATTAGAACAAACTTTTTTAAAGATTATTCTTAAATATGTTTGAAGATTAGTCGCTCCCTGAGCTTAACGGTTACAGAACAGGACCACTTCAAGCCACCCTCCCCCATCAGATGTAAATGGAGAATGAGCCTGGAATGGCCATTCTTGCGCCATAAAATCCAATTCACCCATTTATAGATTAATCATAAACTGATGGTGAGTTGTGTTTAACGGCGCCAAACACAAACAATAAGTAAAATGGGGACTACAGAAGTAAACATTTTAGACTTGCACTTCATTTAAATCGAAATAAAAAAATATGAAAAATATGCCAACAACCTTCTAAGGACTGCATAGTTACTGCAAATTATATTGTAGACATTCCATTTGGTACATGATTTACTTCGTATAATAGTATTATTATAGGTATGAAACCACCAATTATGTTCCTCATTGACACCAATGTTAAAATGCCACATATTAATGATTTACTGCAACTTCAACTCAAATATGGATAATGCAGCAGTGTAATTTTCATCAAGGTAGAAACATAGGTTTCCACTTGAAAATTCACCAGAAAGGTGGGGGTCACAAAAAATGCATGAGAAAGTTATTGTGTTTTGTTTTTACTAAAGATGTCAATGGTACAGCTGTTTTCATTGGTAGTTGCTCGCAGTGTATGTATAGATTCGGAATTTGGAGAAAATCTTCATTAATAATTCAGTAAAATATCAATACACTTCTTATACATAGAACAAAAAGATCGAATAGAAATGGCCTATTTCCCCCTACTTATATTGCACATTTCTAACAAAAAATAAGGGATTACTTTTTATTATATGAACTAAATTCGACTAAATCTCGGAGGTTTTTATGCAATTGGTGGTGGTAATCCTATAACGTTTTACCTTGGTAAACGGTTTGATCCCTCGCAGACGGCCAGGCAGCCGATCTCAGGGTCTACGTCACCAAATGGCGTCCACATCGTCAGTAGATTCGACGTCCCACGTGACATATACACGTTATCCACGTGCGCACCGGTAAATACTTGTCTGTGGACGGCTCTATCGAAGATATCATTAAAAAAAAAACTTGAAATGTTATTTGATATCACATGCGTTTCATGTAAAAAAAAAAGATTCGAATATCATTAGTTTATATAGTTTTGAGAAATGTCCATGACGTTCATTTCGTCAAGGTCAGTGAACAAGTTGGAAAATACTGAAACGCGCTACGGACAACTGCATTGATAGAAACAAGAAAGAGGGCATATTTAAATACACGAGAGATACTTGTCGACGATTTAAAAAGAGGAACGACATTTTAGCCAAAGTAACGTATGCTGCCTTTTAACTTGATACCGCATATACTCGTTTGTTTAAACAATTTCAGCTTATTCGAATGACATTAAAATACACACTTTTGGAAGCAGTTTTCCTATCGGCAGTGGTATAATCAGTGACATATATAGAGGATCTTACATGAGTACTCATTCATTATTGAATTTATTAAACAAGGTGACAAAATGATATAATGCAAGGCTCTTGTTAGATTCTATTTATTACATAACCTATACGTCAGAAAACGTACATTAACGTGACGTCCATGACGTCATTAACATTATGTTATACCATTAGCGGAATATCGAAAATATTGAATGGTGTAATTACACTCCCACACCACATGTTATGTGATAAAGTATATGAGTACATGTTGATGTAGTAGAGAAAACACTACCTCAACCACTTGTAGTCGAACGTCCTCGGCTGCTCACCAAATAACGTTTGAAAGAAAGCAAAAGCTGAAAAGAGACTGTATGTTAGACGACTAGCAAACACAATCGTTAGTTTGATACACAGCATTAAGATGATGTTACGAATGCAAATTATTTATGGCATTATAATCACTTATCGTATACAACCCATCTTATCTAGTTATATCAGAGGTTATGGCAGCAATATAAAAACAAGACAACTAGACACAAAGCAGAAATAAGAAGACAAATCAAACAACATGATAATTATGTTAAACAGAACGTACTTTTGCGTTAAACAACCAATACACACAAAACATGTTAATTACTGCATTATTTTACCGAGCCATTAACGCCATCATAACAGCAAATTAACCACCCCAATAGAAACAACGATGACAATATAGTTAAATATAGATGACAATCTAGTTAAATGATAGATGACAATCTAGTTAAATATAGATGAACATTTTATAGCATTCTATAGTAGAACACCTCTTCCTAAACATTGTAAAAATAAAGAACACGATAGGCCCAAGAGGGTCTGTATCGCTCTACCGGCTATATGGAGTTTTTGATGGGGAACACGACAACAACATGCGCAACTAGGCTTGCTACTGATAATTCCTGCCAAGTTTCATTGCAATCCAGCCAGGCTTTCAGGAAAATTGTCTGGATAAAATTTGTGTATAATAGGCCATAACTCATAGGCTTGGTACTCATCATCCCTGCCAAAATTCGTTGAAATTCGGCCAGGTGTTCAGAAGAGACTAGTCTGGATAATTTATTTTGTATCAAAACCTTTTAAGGGCTATTAATCCGCAAAAATCATTCAACCGGAACACGGCGATGACATGCACAACTAGGCCCGGTACTGATCAGCCCTGCAGTTTCACTGACATCCGGCCAGGGGTTCAGGAGAACTAGTCAGGACATACTTTGTGTAGTAAAACTTGTAAAGGGCCATAACTCAGTCAAAAATCATTCAAGCGCAACATAGTGATGACATGCATCACTAGGCCTGATCACTGATCATTCCTGCAAAGTTTCGCTGAAATCCGGCCAGGGGTTCAGGAAAAAAATCCGGACAAAGTTTGTGTATTTAAACCTATAAAGGGCCATAACTCTGTCAAATATCATTCAACTGGAACACGGTGTGACGATATACATAACTAGATTTGGTACTGACCATCCTGCAAAGTTTCATTAAAATCTGGCCAAATGAAAGCCCTATCGTCTTAATGAGGCAAAATACAGCATTTTTTAACTAAAGCAAGGGCCTTAACTCCGGTGTTTCTAATACGATTTCGCTGATTTTCAAACTTGTCTGAGCTTACATTGATATTAGAAGTCTATGTAAGTTTGGTAAAGATCAAATAATAAATAAAGGTGCTAGTGTTCACAAGGGCATTGTATGGCCTTTTTCAGCAAATCTAGGGCCATAACTCTACATTCGATTTGGTTAGTTTTCGAACTTGTCCGAGTTCTCATTTATATTAACAATCAGTGTAAGTTTGGTAAAGAACAAATAATAAATGAAGGTGCTGGAGTGTTCACAAGGCAGAAAATGGCATTTTTTAGAAGAAAAAACAAGGGCCATAACTCCGGTGAAACTAATCCGATCTAGCTGGTTTTCGAAATGTCCGGGTTTTCATTGATATAAAGACACTGGCAAAGTTTCCTGAAGATCCAATTAATAATGAAGGCCCTAGCGTGTTCACAAGGCAAACGTTAACGGACGACGACGGACGACGATCTACGACGGACAAATCGCCATCCCATAAATTCTGCTGGCCTTCGACCAGTAGAGCTGAACACTAATTGTCTATAAGTCAGGTCTATATATGTATATGTACTTATAATCAGAACTTACGTCGAGGTCCTTCCAAGACTTTAGCAATAGCCTCTGAGTGTGTGATGTTGTTTTTGCCCTAAAACGGGAGACAAAACTAGTCATACAAATCATATTTGTAATTTGGGTAAAAATACAACTCTCGAAATACGAGGTATTTTACCCGTCACAGAGGGAATACATGTCTAGATCAGAGAACTTGCTTTTGTGAGCTTGTGATTTCATATAAATCTATACTGTCCTGTATGTACATTTATTTACATAAGGATGAATTAATTGTTGTTTAACGGCTCATCAACACATTACAGGCTATTTATTTTAGAGTCGCCAGGAGATGGGGGAAGGATATGATGACATTTAAAACATGCCTTACTCTTACAAACGAATATATTCCTATGGTACTTTAACGTGCTCGGAGGCACGTGACCGTTCGGTTTACACCACGACCCTACGGCCGGAGCTAAGAATCATTCTGGCATTGAGTGTTTTTTTTGTTCCATGACCTTTCTTTTCGCTTCTTCTGCCTCGAATTCACGAAAACTACTAGGTAGCTGATTTGCACAGGTGATCCTTTGACATCATTAGTAAGCATTTTTGTATTAAAGGGGTTGATGCATTATTTTCAAACAATATTTATTTAAAAGGGCTATGAATTTTTTTCAAAATGCCATGAAAAATAAAGGAGATATGACCTATTGAAAATGTTCAAAGAACATAATCTTGGAACGATGTGACGTTTTGTCTCTCAGAGGCCTTTAAAATAAACCTTGGTTGAAAAGAGCGCATCAACTCCTTTAATGTTGACATTAATCTGAGTTGCAAAGTCAGCCATCCATTTCAAGGTAAAATCCTATATATGACCCCAAAGTGACGGTGACCATTTTCACCGTGCATGACCTTTATTATTATTTTTAAAACAATTTAGGATGCACAGACTGTGGTTTTTGTTAAGATTTAATTTTCAATGGAGCTGTGTTAACCAAAGCAGAGAAATTTACATATAAACACTGCTTTGTTCATTTAAGACTAATCGCCAAATGTATATTAACAAATACATTTATCAAAAAATAAAAGTAAACGTATGGTGACAGGCGAGGTTGTGCAGTGTTACTTGAAATGACTCAAATGTATGACATGTTAATATATATATACATATATATAATGGTGTGTTATTTGTGCATCGATCTCCTCCCAGGACACGTTCAGTATCCGTTACAATTAGCATGGAAACAATATTAAAGCAGGTGTTTTAGCCTAACACCGTAATACATATATATGACGAGGCAAATAAAGTTTTCTTTCTTCTATCATTGGAACATACGTTACATAATAGACTGATTAAAACGCAGATTGATATAACCATGACCGGATATACGGCGATGTTGCTTGTAGTGTATAATTAGTATATATGTACAATGTTCTGGAATACAATACCATTCATGTTTAAGCCTCTTACAAACGCATACGAGAACAACGCATTTGATGCGTTTTTTTTAAAAATCCAGGGTTGAAAGGGTAATGGTATATAAATACTGAAAAGGGGATTCCTTGGAAGCAAAAACAAGAGGCCCAAGAGGGCCTGTGGACGCTCTACTGGCTAACATGGCTCTTATAATATCAATGAAGCGAGTGACTGCTATTTATGTTTTCTTAAAAGTTTCGAGCAAAAAACAGCTTTTTAACTAAATCAAGGGCCATAACTAAAGAATCTGGTAAAGTTTGGTAACGATCAGATGAAAAATGAAGGCCCTACCATATTAACGAGGCAAAATTTAGCATTTTTAACTAAATCAAGAGCCATAACTCCTCTGTGACTGGTTTTCAAACTTGTCCGAGCTTTCATTGATATTAACAATCTGTGCAAGTTTGGTAAAGATCAAATAATAAATGAAGGTCCTAGAGTGTTCACAAGGCTTAATATGGCATTTTTCAGCAAAACAAGGGCCATAACTCCATTGAAATTATTTCGATCTTGCCGGTTTTTGAACTTGTTCGAGCTTTCATTGATATAAAGACACTGGCAAAGTTAAGTAAAGATTTGATTAATATTGAAGGCCCTAGATTGTTCACAAGGCAGAAAATAGCATTTTTCAGAAAAAAACAAGGGCCATAACTCCGGTGTTAATGATCCGATTTAGCTGGTTTTCAAACATGTTCGAGCTTTCATTGAAATTAACAATTTGTGCAAGTTTGGTAAAGATCAAATAATAAATGAAGGTGCTAGAGTGTTCACAAGGCAGAAAATGCAATTTTTCAGAAAAAACAAGGGCCATAACTCTGGTGTTACTGACCGAATTCAGCTGATTTTTGAACTTGTTCAAGCTATAATTGGTATTAACAATCTGTGCAAGTTTGGTAACGATCAAATAATAAATGAAGGTGCTAGAGCATTCACAAGGCAGAAAACAGATATTTTCAGAAAAAACAAGGGCCATAACTCCGGTGAAATTATTCCGATCTGGCTGGTTTTCGAATTTGTCCGAGCTTTCAATGATATTAACAATCTATGCAAGTTTAGTAAAGATCAAATAATTAATGAAGGTGCTAGCGTGTTCACAAGGCAGAAAATGCCATTTTTCAGAAAAAAAGGGCCATAACTCTTGTGTTACTGACCCAATTCAGCTGATTTTCGAACTTGTTCAAGCTATAATTGGTATTAACAATCTGTGCAAGTTTGGTAACGATCAAATAAT
This sequence comes from Cyrtodaria siliqua, assembly GCA_037043455.1. Classification (NCBI taxonomy): domain Eukaryota; kingdom Metazoa; phylum Mollusca; class Bivalvia; order Adapedonta; family Hiatellidae; genus Cyrtodaria; species Cyrtodaria siliqua. Next base: position 89,973 of record JAWPHD010006451.1, read on the forward strand.
AAATGAAGATGCTAGAGCGTTCACAAGGCAGAAAATAGTAATTTTCAGAAAAAACAAGGGCCATAACTCTGGTGTTACTTATCCGATTTGGCTGGTTTTCGAACTTGTACGAGCTTTCATTGATATTAACAATCTATGCAAGTTTAGTAAAGATCAAATAATAAATGAAAGTGCTAGCGTGTTCACAAGGCAGAAAATGCCATTTTTCAGAAAAAAAAGGGCCATAACTCTTGTGTTACTGACCCAATTCAGCTGATTTTCGAACTTGTTCAAGCTATAATTAGTATTAACAATCTGTGCAAGTTGTGTAACGATCAAATAATAAATGAAGGTGCTAGAGCGTTCACAAGGCAGAAAATAGTAATTTTCAGAAAAAACAAGGGCCATAACTCTGGTGTTACTGATCCGATTTGACTGGTTTTCGAACTTGTCCGAGCTTTTATTGATATTAACAATATGTGCAAGTTTGGTAAAGATCAAATAATAAATGAAGGTGCTAGAGCGTTCACAAGGCAGAAAATAGCAATTTTCAGAAAAAACAAGGGCCATAACTCAGGCGTTACTGATCTGATTTGGCTGGTTTTCGAACTTGTCCGAGCTTTCATTAATATTAACAACCTGTGCAAGTTTAGTAAAGATCAAATAATAAATGAAGGTGCTAGAGTGTTCACAAGGCTTAATATGGCATTTTTCAGCAAAACAAGGGCCATAACTCCGGTGAAATTATTCCGATCTGGCTGGTTTTCGAACTTGTCCGAGCTTTCATTGATATTAACAACCTGTTAAAGTTTGGTAAAGATCGAATGAAAAATGAAGGCCCTATTGTGGTAACAAGACAAAAGTTAACGACGGACGGCCGGACGGACGGACGGACGACGGACAACTCGCCATCCCATAAGCTCTGCTGGCCTTCGGCCAGTAGAGCTAAAAACAACACACAAATAAGAGATAAAAGTAGCAGACTCGGTTTTATTGAGTCTGTTCATGAGAGGTAATGTAAAGTGCAACACCTCTCACGCCACCTAGCACCGGCTTAAGAGATATTCTACTTTCAAGCCACAAGACTGGGCTTGATGATCCCAAAGGACCAGTAAGTAATAACACTACTGATTTGTAGTCGGGGCAACTTTTACGGCCGCCACACAATGCTAAACAAACGCTAGTGTGAATGTCAATAAATACTGAAAAGGGGATCCCTTGGAAGCAACAAACACAAACAAGAGATAAATGTAGCAGACACGGTTTTATTGAACCTGTTCATGACAGGTAATGTAAAGTGCAACACCTCTCACGCCTCCTAGCACCGGCTTAAGCGATATTCTACTTTCAAGCTACTAGACTGGGCTTGGTGATCCCAGAGGACCAGTAAGTAATAACACTACTGATTTGTAGTCGGGGCAACTTTTTACGACCGCCACACAGCACTAAATAAGTCGGTATAACGGTCGATCAGCAAATGTAGCAGGAAATGTAGCATTCACTGAACACAGTCAACCAAAACACGCAAACCAAACAACAACCACACGGAGAAATAGAGGCAAAGTAGTTTACACCAGAAACATAAAAGGCAACTTGACATTAGGGGTACCGCATTGGAACGGTCATTGACAAAGGTCAGTGGCAAACTGACAACTGATTCTGATACCCGATTCTATGGTGCAACAAACTCACTCTTATATTGCCATTCCAATAAAATGTGACATTGTAAATAAATCAATCCCGACAGGCTATATCATTAACAAACAAGGCAAAATTAATAGGCAATATATAAGTATAACACAAAGATAATCATGTCTATACGAAAATAGAACAAGTTTAGAAAGAAACAAAGCCAGGACTTAATGACTTGGCAGAAGCCATTGCAACAAGAGAATAAATCACTAGACAAACAATAAGTCAAGCTTGATGACAAACATTAAACGTTACCATCCCTTGCAGGATCGTCATCATAGGGTCCACAGTATGTGTGGTTATCGCACAATCAAAGAGGAAAGCTATAGTGGCGAACTGTAAATGGGTGAACCACAAAAACAAGCATTGCGTTGCAAAATGATAGGACCATAGCCTCTAATGATTAACGTTAACAAGTTTAACAAAAAGATTGTATGAAAGTGACCATGACAAAGGATCTTACGAAGTTTGTAAATCACGTCAACATAGAAGTCAGTTTGTGATAGTCCTAGCTTGTTGTTGAAGAGTTATTAATTACGTTTATATTAGGTTTGCGATACTAAATGTTTGCAAATGTTCTAAGAAGTTTATGGTAACGGTAGACCTGATGGAGTATCTTTTTAGACATACAAAGGTTACGAATATTAAAGTCCTCAACTCGACTACAAGCTCTAGAAAAAAAGAATAAGTTGAGAAACATATAACCAATGAGAACTTGATCGGGGAACGTTTTTGTCTGAGTGTGACACCCTGGAATAAACAGTAGCCCTATATTTTAGTTGCTAATATAGTGTCCTGGGACAAGCGGCACAAATAATACACACCTGAAACTCTGGGATACATGCATGTCCACACCGTTTGTCCAACACCCCCACCTCCCAAGGATGACGTTCGTCTAGTTTATGTAAACCTAAGTTTTTGATGGTTTCAAGGACGAACAGACGGGCCTGAAGAACTTCCTCCCGGTCAAGGAGGCCACGAATTAGGAGATAGCTAAGTGAAAGGAAAACATATTGTACATGTGAGAACAATTAAATCGTCGTTAAGTATACTGACTATATACACGTATTAGAAATTCTGAGCAACTTTATAAATAAGTAAATTCTAAAATACAGAACCTCAAACTTGCTTTTTGTTCAATTAATATGTACAACAATCAATGCGGTTCACATCTGTACAGTTGAAATATTTGAGAATTTACTTATTTATATATTTGCCCACCACCCCCTCACCTCCATATACGGAAGACAACCTCCTCCACACCTTAAATCCAGTATTCCCTCCTCCCAACTCCTTTGCAAATCGAGCTTACCCTCGCCTTCGGATAAGATGTATTCAAGCACCGCGAGTCGTGCTTTCAAGACCTCGTCTCTGTCATGAAGACCTCGAATGAACAGATACCTATTAAAACATCAGCTTTGTTGAATTAAATGCCTCCGTTTTAAGTACAATATACCGGTCGACATACGTTCTCTTCCTACTATCCAGTCATTTAAATATAATAATAAAATGTTTATTGCAAAATGCACATTAACATGAATGATTTTTTTTTTTTGCTTCGATATATATGTACATTATGTAAGACTTCTAAGATTTCTTCTATATTCAAATATAACTGAGTGTTTGTCGAAGATTGAATGCTTTTATTGTTAGTGTATTTGTTAAAAGCAATAAATGTTTGTTAATTCATGTACAGAAGGCCGCATTGAAAATATGATGCGTATATCTTGATAGTATGTCATAATGTGTTAACCTTCATTAAATAAAGAATTTATTATTATTATTATTATTATTTCCGAACTATGGATGAAGTTGGAAAATGTTCTGCATCAATCATCAACTGTTATTATTAAATCATGCTATTCTAAGTTTAGGCAGTCCATGTTTTGGGTTTACTTTTTTCTGCCTAACAAGACTTAAGCAAGGAAGAGGCTCATTTAAGGATTGCTTTAGATATTTCGACCATTCTGCGGTGTATGAAAAACATTATGCGTGTAACTTTAAATTAGCTAATGTTTTTCATACGCTGGTGAAAGATCGATTTGTCGAATTCATCCTTGTATGATCATATTTCAAATCTTTCTAACTCATAGACATGTTTTGTATTTTGGCTAAATAAAACTATCTCTCAATATTTTTTTAGAGACATGGTTATTCCCACTCCCATGGGGACTTCATTTGCATAAACTTGGTCAATAAGATGCTTCGTTCAAAGAAGATAATTTCTAAGGAGAGTATTGTCCATAAGCATCCCTTACTACAACTAAGGGACCGCCAGTCCACATACGTCATTTGTTACCATGGGGACACCCTTTGAGCAAGCTTGACAGTCCAAATCGATAATTTCTTAAATTTGATCCGTGGTTTTTGAGAAGATATTTTAGAGTTACTCTGTACAGTACATCTCTCAATACAAACATGGGAATCCGCTGGGATGGGATGGGCCATTTTATATCCCAGGGACTTTGTTTAAAAACAACCGTGAAAGTCTGTAATACAATGATCACTGACGAAATATAACTGTTTTTTGACAACACTGTTTTAGAGTGTATTCTATACATCTCTTTATACAAACATGGGACTCTCAGTATCGAGTCCTTTCTATTTTACACCGTGATCTTTCGTATAGTTCTTGTCATAGTTGCGTTCAATTGTCTTTTTGGACGGTGCCGTCAGGCAACGTTCTAAGTAGTGGCAATTCCGACGCAAAAAGAGCTCTAGATTACAGTGCGATAAAAGTAGTACCATTTGCAAGGCTGTAAATGGGCAAAAGATCCGTATTTATAAACATGTAAGCGTTGGTAAGCATTAAGTGATTTTAACTTAAGTTAAAGTAATACGCTGTTTTTGAGGGATTTGATCACGTACATTTAATGCGCATATGCCTGATAACGCAAACGAGCGTCTCTACATGAGGTTGGGAGTAAAAGCCGGTACCGTGCATTCCGAAATATAACGGAAAGTACGGAGAATGCCGAAAGTAGCAATTAATAGTTTAGCAATGTTCTCGGTATATTATCAGTGTATGCAGGATATATATAGCGACAAACGATAAAGTGTATTAATTTAATTATATCATATATTAGAACAATTAGCATGCATGCATGAAATAGATATATATCAGATGTAATTGGATAAAATAGAATCCGTGCCGTACGTATATTTGCAGAGTAAGTAATTCGATTACCATGATATTAAATGGAAACCTTGTATCACATTACATCATGGTAACTATCAAAGGTAATTCATAAATTCGCGAGTTGAAGAGATTATATAACTATGTATACCACAGACATCTCTTTATCAACCCATACACTTATTTTCATCAATTCACTTTATTTCCCCCCGTGTGGTTGCCGGGGTAGAATACAACCACTGCAAACACACCGTCACATGCAGAGGGGTAGGACGCCCCCCCCACCCACCCCCCACACACACACACCCTGTCATTTTTTGTTCATGCTCATTAAAGGTATTCATCATGACCCCTGCATTGTTTCAGGTGCCATCTCGCTCACATCACTAAGAGCAGTGGCAGAAAAACAATAAACGTGGCTCCAGCGTAAATGGAGTGTCTACAATATAATTTGCAGCAACTCTGCAGTTCAGGGTGAGAAGGTCCTAGGCCCATTCTCCATATTTTATCTCGATGTACATGGAGGATGAGCCTGGCATGTTAGGCGCCATATAACCGTTCATGTGCCTTAAAACCCAATTCAATTCAATTCAATTTATTTCAATATTTGATTTGGCATAACATTTACATGTGTATTGCCTAAACAAGTCGGAAAACAATACACAATATTTCAGAGAAGAGTACAAACAAACATACTTCATTTAGAGAATGAATACATATATTACAGTGGAATAGTTATAATTATTACGTTCTATCAATGGCATTTGATCACATTTTATTACCATTATCAATATTGTGTTTAAAAAGCATTTATATTTAAGGAATTTGGAACTATACATAGAAACTCTGACTACCGTTACATCAGACTACATGTATTTCTTTTATTTATTTTTTATACTTATCATAATTCAATGAAGTTTGTTTTGTTTGAGCCATATGACCACCGAAAACGTCTTTGCTGAAATCCTATTTTTCAGACATTCAAAGGGCGATAACTATGTTATGCATGATTGCATCTGATTGGTTTTCGAAAGGAATCGAGATCTCATGTATACGTATGTTGTGACCAACTTTCTCTGACATTTTCATTTTACAATTATTTCTCTTTGACACTTATAAAATTTAAACATTTCTTCATAGCTTCACTTTTTATTCCCCGCCGATTAGGCGGAGGGATATATAATTGCCATTGTCCGTCTGTTCGTCCGTCCGGTCCCATAACTCTGATTAATGCCTCATCCAATTTCAATGATATTTTGCATAAATGTTCACCACCCTAGTACACAAACCCTTTTTTTCGGAATCAATACTTTCTGAGTGGCACCGTCCATCTGACAGCACTTTCAGTGCTTTGATTATTTATAAGTAATGTAAACGTATTTAGACTACGTCATATGCAATATGCGCATTACAAATACTATACGTTATCCCTTCTCATTACAAATACTATACGTTACCCCTTCTCATTACAAATACTATACGTTACCCCTTCTCATTACAATTACTATACGTTACCCAATCTCATTACAAATACTATACGTTACCCTTCTCATTACAAATACTATAAGTTACCCCTTCTCATTACAAATACTATACGTTACCCTTCTCATTACAAATACTATACGTTACCCCTTCTCATTACAAATACTATACGTTACCCCTTCTCATTACAAATACTATACGTTACCCCTTCTCATTACAAATACTATACGTTACCCCATCTCATTACAAATACTATACGTTACCCTTCTCATTACAAATACTATACGTTACCCCTTCTCATTACAAATACTATACGTTACCCCTTCTCATTACAATTACTATACGTTACCCCTTCTCATTACAAATACTATACGTTACCCCTTCTCATTACAAATACTATACGTTACCCTTTCTCATTACAATTACTATACGTTACCCCTTCTCATTACAAATACTATACGTTACCCCTTCCCATTACAAATACTATACGTTACCCCATCTCATTACAAATACTATACGTTACCCCTTCTCATTACAAATACTATACGTTACCCCATATCATTACAAATACTATACGTTGCCCCATCTCATTACAAATACTATACGTTACCCCATCTCATTACAAATACTATACGTTACCCCATCTCATTACAATTACTATACGTTACCCCTTCTCATTACAAATACTATACGTTACCCCATCTCATTACAAATACTATACGTTACCCCTTCTCATTACAAATACTATACGTTACCCCATCTCATTACAAATACTATACGTTACCCCTTCTCATTACAATTACTATACGTTACCCCTTCTCATTTAATTCTTTCCAAAGCGCCTCCTTGTCCCCGAACAGATGGTTAGAATCTTCCAAAGGTTGAAGTTCGGCACTGGGAAACTCTACAACCCGCGTGCCCAGTTTAAACGACTTCGGATGAGCCATGTGTTGTAACACTTGCCAAAACGATCTGAATGTAATATAAAGTATGTTTTACGTTTATGATCAAGACAGTGAAACAATTATTACGAACTATTGATGAAGAAGAAAATAAGCCATACCATTTGTTCATCAAAATATATGGAAGTTTAATAAAAGATAAAATAGCAGAAAATGGTACAGACTAACCTTAACACATATCTCTTGCAGTGTTACTAAGACCCTTGAAACACACGCTTCCATTACGTGTTAGGCGATGGTATAGAAGGGTAGAGTTAATATATAGTGCTATATAGTGCTATATAATATATTCTTCTCGCTAACCTTCTATGTATATGTGCCTTGAAATGGGCATTACGCCGTATAAAGAGTTAAGATAATTATCACAGCTAAATATAGATAGACGTGTATACACCATTTACATGTACTAAAATACCTATATAAGTGCATGAATGTTTGGCCCCGTGAGGTTCCGGGGCCCCGTTTGGTTCCGGGTCAAAGAATGTGGCCACTGTACATCTCGTTAGTGGGGTCGGCAGAGGGGTAGAACCCCCCCCCCCCCCCCCCCCACACACACACACACCCTCCCCCCCCCCCCACACACCCGCCCCACACACACCCCAAAATTCGTGTTCATTTTATAATTTTTTGTTCATGTTCATTAAAGGTCCTCATTCATGACCCCTGCATTGTTTCAGGTGCCATCTCGCTCACATCGCTAGAGCAGTGGCAGAAAAACAATAAACGTAACTGGAGTGTCTACAATAGAATTTGCAGTAACTCTGCAGTTCTGCCTGTGAGACGGTTCTAGGTCCAGTCTCCATATTTTATCTCGATGTAAATGGAGGATGAGCCTTCCTGTTATGCGTCATATAACCTTTCATGTATTGGTGTGCCTTAAAACCCAATTCAATTCAATTCTACTATTATAAATGTACTATAATGTTGGCCTATACTTACTGGTATAGTAATCGACTTGTTGTTTCCGGAATTTGTTGAAATCTCTCCTTATTCCACAAAAAAACACTGTGATATGGTGAATCACCGTCACATGCACTTTCGGTATCAATCTATGGACACAAACAAATTAAATGTTTATCAGTCAATGACCCATATACGGGTTTTACATTACACGGGGTTGAATCGATTTACGAATAGCTAGTAGTGTTGGTTGTGCGTGGATAAGCAGCACTAGTCGACGTTATTACCTTTGATCAGGTAGTTATCGATAATTTAGTAAATTTAGATCACAGACCTAATAACACATTAAGTAGACCCTGTTGTAAGGTCTACTTACGACACTTGCCTATGACACTTGCCTATGCCAACGGTATATGCCTGGGACTCGTATTGTTATACAATCGGACGTGTATACAATAAAAAAAACAAATGGCGTCAGATCGCTCTAAGGAAGATAACTCACGAACAATCACTATTATAGTCAAAGAATATAATTTACAAGCACAGTATTAACTGTTCTTGCCATAAAAAACGTTACAATTGTAGATGTAAAGAGTGTAACACCAGCATACTCGACAAGCCGTGAGGTATCTTGAAGTGATGGTACAGTAGAGTCTGGACAGTGCTTCTTGTAGTGTCTGCGTTGTATCTGTAGTGCTGGGTGTTGTATCTGCGTTGAGTGCGTCGTGTCGCTGCTGCTCTATGTAGTTGTCGCTGCGGCGGTGAGGTTGGGGGTGGGGTGGGGGGGGGGGGTGGGGAGGGAGGGGGGTTTGTCTGGATGACATCCGCTACGGTGGTTGATCAACGAACTACTGGGCAGTTGTAGTTTAGGTAGCCCAGTTTGGGGCCACACCCATCACAGTATGACCCATGCGCCGCACACATCCGATGGCTGTATTGACTCTCTCCCTCTTCGGTTGTCAGTCTACGGTCGAAAGTTCTCTTCGGCGACGATCCCTAACCATTACTACCTAATACCAGACATCTACTGCTACCGCTACTGTGGGGTGGGGTGGGGTGGTGGTGGTGTTGGGGGTGGAGGGGGGATCTCAGCTTCGCCCTGCGAACTTCTGACTTTCCAACTTCTGAGTTCCGTTTACAGCCATCCGATGATGTGTGCTGTGATGGGACGCAGGAGACATCTTCACTCTCGGTCAAGTGACACTATTGATCCACGTGAATAAACCATGAGTGTCACCAGTGCCCACTCAGCGACGTGCACGCGGTGACGAGGCAGACTACTTTTTAATCCTTTCACAAATAACGAAATGGTCAACACTTATGAACTGGTGTTATTATACAGGAATATATGACTTCGTGTATGTGCTAAGTCGAATCAAACAATAGCCATGTGTTATGTATTTTATTAAAGTAGCTATCCCGCCAAATAACGGCAAAATTACACTACAAACCCGTTTATCAAAACTCTATCAAGGTGTTCAGGTCATATAATAATGTATATGAGCCGATTAAAAGTAAAGATTTATTAACGTTTTTTTTTAAAATACCCGTGATTGAATATGAGTAAAATGAATTATTGGTAACTCTTAATTCGACGCTCCAGTTCAGTGGTTTAGCCTGGCTGGTTAAAGCCGTTTACATTATGTCTATACAATTTGGATTCTCAAAATATGTAAGTTATATATATATACCTTGTCGTCAGTAGGTTTAGAAATGGTGTACATATTTCGTAAACTTTGGCTGTTGTTGACGGGATAGCTACTCTAATGATATCGGTAGGCATCACGAGGACTCTCAATGCACAGATAATTTCACAGATTGATATATATCGGTATATAGTCATTGTGTTGTTCTCTGGCGACTATGCCCTGAGAGTTGCATCACTAATACGGATCACTGAGTAAACAGTGATTTTCTATACATATTGTTTACAGCTATATACAAGAAGAAATTGATGCAAAGCATCAGGGAATGTTTTCAAAAGGTGGAAACAAACATGTGTATTTATTTACAAATTTTTATTATATAACAACAAAAACGTAGAAATATTTTAAAAAGTAAAAACCGCGGGACATAAATTAGTCAATGACTATATACTCGGAAAACAAAACCACGTGACCGTCTATACATCGGAATTCGGAGGGTGTGTGTGTGTAGTTCTAAGGTTTGTAGTCCCTCCGCCAACATACTCAACGAGCCTTAGGGCACACCGAGATGGGTACAGTAGAGTCTGGACTTGGAATTCGGAGGGGTTCCAGCGGGTATTTTTTTTATATATCTCCCTTGGATTGGTACCCGGTCCAACAGCTAACAATATATCGAGACCGGTCCTGAAACATCACGTGGTATCTGTTTATGTTGAACATGCCACTGTTCAGTGGAACAAGTTGGATTTAAGTCGATAAATAACAAAAGGATTTAAGAAAACATAACTTCAATCAATCGTTAATAGTGTGCAGTGTGGTATAACACCAACAACGGTCTTTGCCAGTGCGTATCACGCCTAAATGCTTGGGTTGTTGTCGTTGGAGGTCGCCGGTACATGTGCACTCTGAGGTCGACGTGAAGGCTCATTCCAGGGAAATGATCAGGGGCGAACAGGTTTTAATTCATCCTTAAAAAGTCTTTCATAAAGGATGTGCCGTGGTTTCTGGTGGCGTGTTTCAATAATTATATATATATATATAATGAAATAGCGCCAATTTTCAATACAACAACACGATCTTATGGCCAGTCTTTTTTGATCATGTGCTCCTCCATATGTCACGTGCTCCGCCAGATAGGCACCGCGCTCAAAGCGCGCCGCCAATGACTTTAAGCTGAACCCAGCAGATACGTGCAAAACCGCACAACGTAAATGTGTCCATTAAACCAGCACAGTAAATCCTGATAAAGGTATTATAATAACCGTATATTGATATAAAAAACACAAAAAAAACCTTAAATATGTCATATCCGGACAGTGCCGTTAAAACCCATTATTACAGTCAGACATTAATACACATTTATTTGGTCGGTAATTGTACTTATTTTTGAACGCTTGAACAAAATACCTTTTTTTTTCACTTTCCTTTTTTTCAATAAACAGTGACTTCTCCGCAATGAGTTATGAAACCACCAATTATTTTCACCATTGACACCAATGTTAAAATGACAAATGTTAATGATTTGCTGCAACTTCAACTCAAGTATGGATAATGCAGCAGTGTAATTTTCATATCGAAAAAAAATTACCAGAAAATGTAGGATCACAAGACATGTAAGAAAAATCTCGTCTGTTTGCTAAACAGGTCAAAGGTACAGCTGTTTTCATTGATATATGCTCAAAACGTGTATGCATAGAATTGAAATGTGGAAACTGTTCATCACTTTTTATACATACAACAACAAAACTGAATAGAAATGGGCTGTTTTCCCCTACTTATAATGCCCATTTACAACAAAAGAGGGACTACATTTTACTATTGGAACTATATTCGGAGGTTTATATATGGATTGTATGACATTCATAGATCCAGTTTTAGTCCTTTAGAGTAGTCATGCACATCACTTTAGTCCTTCTTTACCTATACAAATTAGCTCCCCTGAATTGTGGAGGGAATTTATTATTTAGCTATACGCAAGGGAGATAATGCGGGGGTGGAATTTCGATACTTGCATAGTATTCGGATAGTAATCCGTCTCCAGCTTCGATGGACGTTCACCCGGTCAATGAATAGGATTATAAAGGCTTAAATATACATCTTTTCAAATAGGTTAGATAGCATTGTCATTGTACTCCAACATCTTATTGAATCGTAATCCTGTCATATGGAGATAATGGAATAATTATCTTCACATCCGGTGTGTTAAGTAGCCTCATTAGAGTAGGAATTATGATAGTAAACGGAATCTGATCACTCGCAGACTTCCAGGAACCATTCGCAGACTTTCCGGAACCGGTCTCAGACTTTCAGGAACACCACTCGCGGATTTACAGGAACCACTCGCCAGGAACACCACTCGCAGACTTCCAGGAATCATTCGCAGACTTCCAGGAACCGGTATCAGACTTACAGGAACACCACTCGCGGACATCACTCGCGGACTTACAGGAACCACTCGCAGACTTCCAGGAACCACTCGCAGATTTCCAGTAACCATTTGCAGACTTCCAGGAACCATTCGCAGACTTCCAGGTAGGAACCCCGCGCAGATCTCCAGGAATCACTCTCAGACTTCCAGGAACAGTCGCGGGCCCATTCACGGACTTCCAGGAACCAGTCGCAGACTTCCAGGAACCATCGCAGACCGGTGGAGGGAACATTTTAACGGTATCTATACGAAAGGGGAATAACCCATTTTTACTATCAAAGATCAAAAACGAAAGTATATCGACCGGAATCGGAAGTAGTACCCAACCAAACCGGAAGCTGTCTCCATTTGGAATCGGAACCGTGCGAACTAACAAAGTTAGGGCGAAAATGAAATATACAATCTCCAGCTTCGATGGACACGTTCACCCGGTCAATGAAAAGGATTATAAAGGCTTATCCATACATATTTTCAATAATTTCGGACGAGCTTAAATAAGTTTATTTGATATCAGCAAAATCACAGTCGTTAAACGGAAAGAAAAACTAATAGACGAACGAATAAAAATTTCTATTCATTCTTCCATCCATCCATCCATCTTTCTTCTATCAATGTGTAAGGAGTGCCTGCGATTCGGCATACTTTCAGATCCTTTGATAATATTTTCAGATAATTAATGTTTTATTAATAAATGGATACAACAAATCTTTACACGATAATAGTAATGTTTTATTTAATAATTAATTATTTCGCATCAGTCAGTATAACCTGGGACGAAAATTTATATTAGTTTATAATGTCATTTAACCGAACAACGGGATGCACGCGTAACACATTTGGACTTTTAGCGTAATAAAGGGAAACAAATCAATAATTTAAGAAAAATGGGGGCCTATCCGTTTTAAATCAGGGCTTGTCCATTTTCAGAAGCAACAAGCTTCTGTGAGCACTGATTGTTGTGTAACATAGTTTATTAAATTACTCAATACTGATTGGCTATTGAGGAAATCTATTCGATAATAAGAGTAGGGAAGGTTCCCGGATTCCTATGTATCCTTCCCCTCTCTCTGGGGCGGCTCTAAATAACCTTTACTGTGTTGATGAGCCGTTAAACAACATTCAGTTCCTATCAAGACCTTTGACGTCACGTCTGTCAACCTTTGGACGATTGTGTAAACGTCACAAAACATGCAAAACAACGATCACGTTATTTGAAAGCGAATTACGTCCAAACAACACATCTTAATTGTTAAAAACAAGATGAAGCTGCATTTTCTTCGTTTGTTTTTGAGAGATGGGTATACAAGTATACAATGGAAGTTGTGAGAAATTGTATTATTTTCAATCACTCGAAAATGTGTGTATTAAGTACGTAACAATAAATACTGAAAAGAGGATCCCTTTGAAGCAACAAACACAAACAAGAGAGAAAAGTAGGACTCTGATTTATTGAGCATGTTCATGACAGGTAATATAAAGTGCAACACCTCTCATGTCCCCTTGCACCGTCTTAAGCGTTATTCTACTTTAAGCAGAAGTGCACAAATCCATGTCAGATAAGAAATAAAATATTATCAGAGGGTTGATATTGTGCGAGATCCAAACCTGTTGGGACTTGTACGAACCTTGGTGTCAATGACCTTCAGGTCTCGTCCACCAGATATTGATCTGGGACAATACAAACCCACTGCAAATATTCTATTTCTTAATTTGATCTAGTTTACGAACATATAGATATGGGAAAAATACTGATCACTAGCGATAACTTTACGAAGATAAGAGTCGTATTATATGTTTGTTTGTTTGTTTGTATGGTGTTTTACGTCATTTTTAACATATCTAAGGTTATATATGACGGCCGATTTTTTTTTTGTGGTGGAGTCAGACCACCCACTTTTCCTACATAGAACCAGTACTGTACACCTCCCGTAAGAATCGACACTTCCTCACTTACGAGTCGAGCTTCCAGTGGGATTTAAACCCGCAGCGGTGGGAGGCAAGCAAGTTTAAAACGCAACGTCGTTAACGTCGTCAACGTCTTAACCCCCGAGACGTAAATAATGTACATTACATGTGTGGTAAACATACTAATTTTTATAACATAACATGCGGTGTGGGAGTGTAATAACACCATTCACTATTTTCGATATTCCATTAGTGGTATAACATAACGTTTATGAAGTCATTGACGTCACGTTAATGTACATTTTCTGACGTAATGTTACGTTATAAGTTATGTAATAAATAGAATCTAACATTCGTTCTCATTCATTATTGAATTTATGAAACTCGTTAGCAAAAATGATATAATGCTCGGCAAGAGCCTCGCATTATATCACTTTGCCAACTCGTTTAATAAATTCAATAATGAATGAGTACTCATGTAAGGTCCTCTATATATTTATCATAACGTTATCGGACGCCATAAAACAAACTAAACAACAATATGGCGGCGTCCTCGATAAGCGTAACATTCTGCGAAATAGTTAATATTAGTAATTCTTACAAAAATGTGGAAAATCTACATGCTAAATAGAATATTATGTCAGTGCCTTTTACTATCAAGTTTACTATAGACTCGGCACGAAAACGAGGAATGGCTCGGCTCTTATATAATCAACATTTTGCTATGTTAATCAAGTTACTAATGGTGTTTTTTTTTCGGGGGAATACCGTACGTCAGGTTTATTTTATACATTTCTTTGGTGGGTTTGGTTTAAACGTATTTTATTTCAACATTTTTATAACATATATATTGGTACAGAAAATAGGTAATAGGATTGGAACGAACGAATACCTCTTTGGGAGTTACTCTCCTTGGTGGGTTGCATATTCACACAATAGTTAAACACAACCCTCCCTATTGGCGTTCTTATCACAAGCAGTATCAGTTCCAGCTATGTGATTGTATATAAACTTGGTTTTCCACAGCTATAACACGCAGATGAATGAATTCAGAAAGCGTTATAACAACTGGTGGTAAGCTATTGTGAGTTTGTACATCCTTTTGGCATGTTAGTGCCAAACTTTTGTCTGATTGACACGACGTTTTCACAACAACTCCATACACACTATTTCACGTAACAGTGTCACGAAAATATAGGTATCAACAACGTCAAGACCAATTTCCCCAGCCAACTTAATCAGAAATCAAAGTTTTGTCGTTTCACTTTGTTCTCGCGAATGCTGAGACGGAACGCGATAATGTTCCGAGACAAGTGTATTGTTTTCTCGCGATATTTGACGAGATGTGCGGTAAGCAATCGTGACGTTTACATTGTCAATGTAGTTAGAAGAATGCATATCTTTCCACAGTAATTTGAAGCAGGTGTGAGTCTGTCATTTTGGTATGCTTCGTTAAAACCATCAGTAATTTCGTTTGATAGTATTACCCTAGATACAGAATAAAGATATAAAATTGACCTTAACTACAACTGTACAGACGACACTAGGGCAAACAGTTAAAATAAAAACACAAATATCCGTAGATAACCCAGACACATTTTACAGACATACTAGTATAAAATGTATACTTGATTAAAACACAATATAAAACGGCTTATGACTATTCAGAAAACATGATATTGAGGGTTCAGTGCACAACTGTTGTATCTCCTTCTATATTCATGTGTAGTTACAATACTTTTGTGCTGACCCATCGATATACACTACCAATGTTGCCACATTTAAGTACCATATGATTTGTGCATGCTTCTCATATGAACTGAATTGGGGTTTAAGGCGCACCAACATGCTTTTCATATGATATCTGTTATATGATACTTTTATAACAGGAGTAGTACCTGATTCTTATATAAAACATTGTATATAAAAATCATATATGTATCATATGAGAATCATATAAAAGTCACACATATTTTTTTCTTGAAAATTATTAGAAAATGTATGTGTTTTAAAAACGAAACTTTTATGATTTTATTCTCATATGAGAATTATATAGTTTATTTTCATACAAAAGGCCAAAAGGCCCATCAGTACTCAATTTACAATATGGTTAGTCAACTATTGTCAATGGTAGCCAATTTTTACATAATGTAAATATACATTTGTATAAATGATATCATATAAAAGGTATCATTTGAGAATCATGTACAACTACACCATTAATTGTCAATGACAGTTTATCATCCACAAAACTTAGGCAGTTAAAAGACAAGTGCGTGGAATGAATATAAATTATTTATTGTTTTGGTTTTTGTTTTGTTTCGGCCATCTTTATACACCAAGACGGCCCATTTATTTTCCCCGTCATAGGTACATGGCGGTCGGAGAATCATCTTATGTATCTTGCCATTCTTGTACTTTATATCTTGTATTTGTAATAGAGGGCCCCAAGGAAGATTTGTTTAAACTTATTAGGTCACCCTCGATAAATAAAGACTACCATTCATTCATTCAAAAACAGAGTTAATATTCTATAAATCTGAAACTTTTGTTATTTGTTTGTGATTCTAGCATTGTCTAGACTATCTAAATGATGCATGATGCTTCGTTACAATGGTTTGGGGAAAAAAAATTAAGAAAATATATTCTTGAGTATAACTATATCATGATCGTTATATGTATTAAATACAGAAACCTGTAATGACAAGATACATACGAGTGATGTAACTCCCAGGGATCCCTGGCAGAATGGTCGATAGAGAATACGAAAGATTCCATGCGTATATACTGAAAGGAAAAAGAACGCGAAACGGGAATTTCCGCTATATTTTGTATGTACAATATGCTGCTGTTAATCGAATGATACATGGCTATGTAAGATCTTTCCTTTCGGAAAAAAAGACTAAAACAACACGTAACACGCAAATAGTATTCCTGCAAAGTTTCATTATTGACAGAGTACGCGTTTGGCGCAAACTTAGGAAGCAAAAGTGTGGAAACTCTAAGTTAAATACAATACTAAACTGGCTCAATTTTTCAAAGAGGAACTTCAACATTTATGAATTTCTTGTTATAAAGATTATAAAAATTGTGATTAAAACGTCTACAACATCACAGTTGTGTCCTTTCTCTAACTAACTGCAACTTTTTTTTTACAAAACCTCTTGAGATTTTCTTGGAATATATATGGAATTAAGTGTGCAGTATATACAATATATAGCGGAAATTCCCGTGTCGCGTTTCTTTTTCCTTTTAGTATACAATCTGTGAAATGCCCTGCACATTAAGATGCCAATCAAATTAATTATGAATTCGTAATTTAAAAATTGAGTTAATTTTCTATAAAACTGAAACTTTTGTTATGTGTTTGTCATGCTAGCATTATCTAGACTTAAAAATATGCATGATTCTTCGTTACAACGGCTAGAAAAAACACTAAGTCTGAACCTTCCCCCACCCAACAACCCCCGCCCCGTTAAAAACTGATGTTTTTCGAAACAAAATCAAATTTCAAACATTGTTATCCTAGTTTCCTTTTTTATATTTAGTTCAGTAATAAAAACGTACATGCAAATACCATTATGTTTTGAGACATCAAAATAACAGTTTCCAAAAATACCCCAAAATGGTACACTGCGCTCGATTTTTTTATATCGAAGTTTAAAGTCAAAATCAGGTGCGTAGCTGTGCCTAAATCAGTGTGTAGGCACAAGGTCTAGGGGGGTCCGGGGTCATGCACCCCCGTGATTTATCTTTTTAGGAGGAAGCCTAATCCTGCATTCTGACGGTAGTTTAAGCAGCAAACAATATGTTTTTAACCTGCGATTTCAAGCTTTTTTAATTTGCAATTTCGCAACAAAAACATCGAAACAGAACAAAATAACAAATATTAATATAAACACGTGCTTTCTGAAAATCGTTCGAAATGTTGCACAATCATGGTGTGTTTGGTTCGGAAAGACCGCGAGTGAAAACAGTTCGACTTTTATTTTCTGAAAAGACCACGAGTAAAAATTGGTATCAGCTGATCATATCCCTCCACCCCCTACCCTCTCATTTTTTTGGCATTTTTTGGCATTTTTATTGTTTTGATTTCTGGGGACAATGTGTAGGCACGTGCCTACATTGTCTATAGGCAGCTACGCCACTGAAAATTGACCACAAATGACCACGACCTTCCACAGAGATACTCCTTTATCTATGACTTTGATCAATATTTTTAAATACTGAAAGCTCCTATAAAGTCGAACTTTTCAAAACAAAAGAAAAAAGAGATTGACTTTGAGTCAAAATTTAAAATAAGAAGATTGTTTAAAGTCAGTGGAAGTCTTAAATTACCTTTTCAGAGAAAAATTCGATGCGTGTTTTTGGTTGAATAATACATTTCCTGTTGGAGTTTTATATCTACTCATATAGGTTTTTGCTTTCATTCCATTCTTTATTGGTGTCATTCATGTACAGTGTAACGATGTAAAGCATTAGATGACAAATAAGTTTAAACAAATGCCTTCATAGAGCAGTTTCAAGTGGTTTCATGCACCTGTTGTCCCTACCCCCTTACCACAGGCATATTAATAAACAGATAGGAAACTTCATCGTAACCAATGAAGTAACCAACATTTCCTTCTATCTTCTCATTCAATTATTCACTTATTTTGATGAGAACACTTTTAAAAGATTCATAGTGAATAGCAAAATGGGATTATAATAATTTATGTTTATTTTCAAAATAAGAAATTGTATAAAAAGATGTTTAAAGTTAAAAATGTCATAATTTTTCGCCTTTCTCTTAAAAATCATTGTTTTGACATAGTCAAAGTTTTCATCAAACTCCGCTTTTGCTCTAAATGTAAGAGAAAACAAAATACTATCATTGGAAAGAAAATTAAATTTGTGATGGGATTTGGCATGAATGAAACGGGTATCAATAAAACTCTTCATGATATGTATGTTTAAATTTGGGAAATATTTTGTGACATTTTCGCACTGTGCCACGTGACATTTAGATAATTTTATTTGTTATTAGGTCTGTGCTCATACTTAACCTCAGACACAGCATACTTTTTCTTTGAATGATGTTGCATTCACAGAACAGTCAACCAAAAACACGCATAAGAAGGACAGCGTCTCCGCATTAATTCAAAAAGGTCGGGAAAAAGAAGGTCACCCAATTTAAAATGAAACACATCATCGCATTTTAAATTGTTTATTAAAATGTTAGCATGAGTTCCTATATACGTTGCTTCTATATTTACGTTTCTGTGGTAATGTCTACAGCTGATATCAATTAGCGTAGTAATTCCTTGACACATAACGACTCTGCCACCGAGAGAGCAATTATTGCGCAGTAGTTAAATAGGGCGGCGTAACGGAACTTTTATTTGAGTGAAATGGCGGATTTTAAACCTGTTACAGAGTTAAAAGAGTTCGTTTCTGTCAACAAATACATTTATTAAGCAATAACTATTAATAAAATTTGTATTTGTCAGAACTTATTTTTTTTGAACGGGATAATATTTCCCACTGGTAAAAAAAACCCAGTGACACCGCTAATTGCCCGTATGATCCATTACCGCGCCGAGTAACAGTAAATACGAGTTAATATGCGGTGGAATATAGATGTCACAGTCTCTTCAAGAAAACCTTTTATTACTTGTGTGTGTTTATTGGAACTTTTTACAGCATTTAATTAAAATGTCAGAGTTGTAAGCTGTGAGAGGGTTTAACCAGTGGTTGACAATATAGCTGGCGGTATGTGTCAGGCGGGTCCGCTAATTCAGGCAGTCTCACAACAGTGTTCCTGTTACAGTCGTTGACGTATTACTCCAGTGCACGAACCTTTGTTGCGAGTCTTTGTGTTTTGTTTTTAGCAATCAGTTAAAATGTAATATTTCATTTTAAGTTAATGTAATATTTCAGTTTTTTTAAAGTCTGTGAACTGGTGCTCTACGACTAGGGCTGTCATGCTGATGTGTGAAAAATTCATAAAAATATTTGACGTGCGTTGTTGTTTCTGTGAGCAAAACAATACGCGTTATACAGACTTAGTAACCCCGAGTCTGCTACTTTCTCTCCTGTTTTTGTTTGTTGCTTCCAATCGGTCCCCTTTTCAGTATTTGTGTATATGTAACATAGAGTTAAAATGCTTACAAACATTCTCCTGTTTCCTAAAATGGTTTCCGTATTATCATTTATATATCTTGAACTACTTTCACGGCCATTGTTATAAAAAAAAAAAGAAAAAAAAAAAAGCCAATTTCGTTCCTATGTTCGGGCGAATCGTCTTTTTTTTGTTTTAAATATATTATCCCAAATTTATTTTTTGAAACTTTAACCCATCGCCAGTTGTTCGCGATGCCGTAGGGCATTCAGCTGCGCAGTGTTTATTATAACTTGGACATTAATTTCATTCAGATATAGATACATAATTACATTTTACAAATACATATGCTTCTAAAGTAGCATAAATTTAATCATAACTATATAATCATGTGCCCATTTATAGATTTGTTTTCTTCATGACAGTCGTCGATAAGATTATTTTCTTGTAAATGTTATATGACTTTGTACGTCTAAAGAATGCATAAAGCCGAAAGCGCTCGAGTTTCAAGTTTTAGTTAGCTCTAGCTAGGATTATTTTTTTGGTGTCGTTGATAGCCAGTAAAATGATACTTTTCCGCATTGCATTTTGATTTTTTTTTATCATACTGTAATGTAGCACATATCTATCTGTTTCTCAATATCTACGTATTTTACGACATTGTCTGACGGCAATTCAAGTACAATATGGTAACTGAACACAATATTTAATGTTTTCTTTTTTGCACTGCGATGAACGTTATACACTCGAGCTAAACAAAATAAATAGCTTAAGTGCAACTTACATAATTATACAATAATATCTTACCACTAAAAGGAACACCCGCCAATCTTCAAGTAATTATGAAGCATTGAAATTACACCTCTCTCTCTCTCTCTCTCTCTCTCTCCACAACCTCTCTCTCTCAGCCCCCACCCACCCACCCATCCCCAGCGAATAATTAATCCAGTGTCACATTGACTGAAACTGATTGTATATAACTGAATGAATTGTTTAAAATACAATTTGGAGTTTTCAGTCATAGTTTTCTTCGTAATTCTACCGTAGGTTTAAATACAGTATTGATGAAATATAATAATAATAAAAAAATAAGAATAAAAAAAAATAAAAAATAAAAAAAAGTAATAAGTAAAATACAAAAAAGAAAATGTTCTCGAAAATATTCAAATTTAGTTTTATAAATGATAACCACAAATGATTACCACAAATGATAACCACAAATGCAAGTTATGTAATAAAACTATTGGGCCACATTGAAAAAGCGATCGTCGTTTATCCCTTTACTCCGACAGGGGGACCGTTCCGAATTATGTGAGAATGATCAAGTGAAGAAGTTCTTCGATAGTCTTTCCTTTTTGTATCGTTATAATCCGACCGCCGATAAGTGGTTCTTGAAAGGTACGTGTTTTTATCTATAAACATTTTAATGAAAACGCTTCTAAAAGTAACGTTCTAAAAGTATCGTATTTTTTTACCTTTCAACACTTAATATACAAATGAAATAAATCATATATATACCGGCACAGTAGCTGTTTTTATTCTACAATATGATGAAAACCAGACTTCGAATTGCATGTCAAAACGAACAAGACATTGGAGATATAAAACATGCGCAATACTCACTAACAATAAGTCATTTTTTTTAATCAACCCACTGAGCTAAAAACGTTAGGATACATTCTCTGAGAGTTACCCGCTAGGCATGTCCACCGCGGCATCACATGGGCAGTATAGAATTTCTGACAAATATTCGGTAAATGTGAATGTTAATTTTTGGTGGCTGTCCGTGCGGTCGTTTGGGACGATATATCATGGATGGTTACCGCATTGTCACGAATATCGCTACTTATATCTAATTTGGCACACCGGTTTAAACAGCACGGCTCTCGCAAGGCGCACTTGTTCTTAAGTGAATATTCCATAGCTTTATAAATTCGCCACTTAGAATCATCTTGTAGAAGTTCTGGAGATATTAGGATCTCTAAATGTTTATAGTTAAACACTTGTATTGTTACACTTGTTGTTTCTTCTGTGTGTTACACATTTATTTTTTTCCAGTAGACAAGCCACATCAGCTTTTGAACATATTATTACCTAATGTATAAGATTAACATACTAATATATCAGCTATAACATTTAAGAGTAATTAACATGTCATACCTACTACTCAATAACATGGCATAAATATTACTCAATAACATGGCATAAAAGATAATAATATCTGAATAAAAAGTGTTTACATAGGCCAATTTAGCTGAACCAAGACCGCATCACTTTTAAAGTTGATATCATTTTAATCAATGCTCATATGTTTCCTGTTGTGAGGGGCATACAGAGTAAGAGAACTTAGATCTTCACTAATTTTTTTCTATTGTTTAACATGCTAAAATACTTCCCCTTAATAATAAAAATATTAACTGCATCTATTGCAACATGTAGTATAACTATTTGTTTACATTTTAATTAATAATGATAATATGCTTGTACTTTGTGCTCATATGAATCTTCAGGAATTATTAAGATATATATCATTATATTTGTAAGGTGTGCGGTGGGATGGTCCTCCCCGACCCATCACACACCTATTTACGGGGAGAATAAACGGGTCACCCAAGTGGTGATTGAAAAAAAAAAAAAAAAAAAAAAATAACATGGCATAAATATTACTGAATAACATGGCATTAATATTACTCAATAACATGGCATAAATATTACTTAAAAACATGGCATAACTATTACTCAGTAAAATGGC
Organism: Cyrtodaria siliqua; assembly: GCA_037043455.1. Taxonomy (NCBI): domain Eukaryota; kingdom Metazoa; phylum Mollusca; class Bivalvia; order Adapedonta; family Hiatellidae; genus Cyrtodaria; species Cyrtodaria siliqua. The sequence continues at coordinate 112,955 of JAWPHD010006451.1, forward strand.
ATAAATATTACTCTATGTCATGGCATAACTATTACTCAATAACAAGGCATAACTAGTACTAAATAACAAGACACAAATATTACTCAATACAATGGCAAACATATTATTCAGTTACATGGCATAAATATTACTCTATGTCATGGCATAACTATTACTCAATAACATGGCATAACTAGTACTAAATAACAAGACACAAATATTACTCAATACAATGGCATAGATATTACTCAGTAACACGGCATAAATATTACTCAATACAATGGCATACATATTACTCAGTAACATGGCATAAATATTACTCAATAACAAGGCAAAAATATTACTCAATACAATGGCATACATATTACTCAGTAACATGGCATAAATATTACTCAATAACATGGCAAAAATATTACTCAATACAATGGCATACATATTACTCAGTAACACGGCATAAATATTACTCAATACAATGGCATAAATATTACTCAGTAACATGGAAGAAATATTATTCAATAACATGGCATACATATTACTCTATGTCATGGCATAGCTATTACTTAATGACATGGCATAACTATTACTCAATAACAAGGCAAAACATTACTCATTACAATGGCATAAATATTACTCAGTAACATGGCAAAATAACATGCATAAATATTACTCAATAATATGGTACAACTATTACTCAGTAACATGGCATAACTATTACTCAATAACAAGGCAAAATATTACTCAATACAATGGCATAAATATTACCCAGTAACATGGCAAAAATATTACTCTATAAGATGGCAAAAATATCACTCAATACAATGGCATAAATATTACTCAATAACATGGCACAACTATTACTCAATAACAAGGCAAAAATATTACTCAATACAATGGCATACATATTACTCAGTAACATGGCATAAATATTACTCAGTAACATGGCATAACTAGTTCTCAATAACAAGACAAAAATATTACTCAATACAATGGCATAGATATTACTCAGTAACACGGCACAAATAGTATTCAATAACATGGTATACATATTACTCTATGTCATGGCATAACTATTACTTAATAACATGGCATAACTATTACTCAATAACAAGGCAAACATATTACTCAATACAGTGGCATAAATATTACTCAGTAACATGGCAAAATAACATGCATAAATATTACTCACTAACATGGTACACACATATTACTCAATAACGTATGGCATAACTATTACTCAATAACAGCTGGCATAAATATTACTCACTAACATGGCATAAATATTACTCAATAACATGGCATAAATATTACTCAATAACATATGGCATAACTATTACCCACTAACATGGCATAAATATTACTCAATAACATGGCATAAATATTACTCAATAACATATGGCATAACTATTACCCACTAACATGGCATAAATATTACTCAATAACATGGCATAAATATTACTCAATAACATATGGCATAACTATTACCCACTAACATGGCATAAATATTACTCAATAACATGGCATAAATATTACTCAATAACATATGGCATAAATATTTCTCGATAGCATGGTATAAATATTACTCAGTAACATGGCATAGCTATTACTGAATTACATGGCATAACTATTATTGAATAACATGACTTAAATATTACTCAATAACATTGCATAAGTATTACTAAATAACATGGCATAAGTATTACTCAGTAACATGGCATAACTATTACTCAGTAACATATCATAAACATTACCCAACGACATGGCATAAATATTACTCACTCAATAACATGGCATAATATTACTCAATAGAATGGCATAAATATTACTCAGTAACATGGCAAAAATAATACTCTATAACATGGCATAACTAGTACTCAAGAGCACATTGACAATCTAATTGGCACACGCATGTTTCAAACAATGCGTACACAGTTAAACTTACACTGGTGCTGATAATCACTTATAAAATATAAATGTTTTAAATCTAATTCAATTCATTTTTATTCAGGTAAAAAATCAGATAGTAAAAAATCAGATACAACAAAATATGTACATAAAAGGCATCATAAATCCAATTCAATTCATTTTTATTCAGGTAAAAAATCAGATAGTAAAAAATCAGATACAACAAAATATGTACATAAAAGGCATCATAAATCCAATTCAATTCATTTTTATTCAGGTAAAAAATCAGATAGTAAAAAATCAGATACAACAAAATATGTACATAAAAGGCATCATAAATCCAATTCAATTCATTTTTATTCAGGTAAAAAATCAGATAGTAAAAAATCAGATACAACAAAATATATACATAAAAGGCATCATAAATCCAATTCAATTCATTTTTATTCAGGTAAAAAATCAGATAGTAAAAAATCAGATACAACAAAATATATACATAAAAGGCATCATATGTGATTAAAAGAAGAACATATAAATGTGTCCTTACATATCGAGGTATGTATCATATGTAGCAAAATAAGGATAAAAGACTCGGTTGTGAAATGGCTAGTAAAGGTTGAATCCTGTTGAAGCAGGCTGCGGCCATCTCGTGCATTCTTCGATGATTCGATAACGAGGCGAACCATCGAATTTCATATTTTTCGATTTTTAACGCAAGCCCTTTTCAACATAAAATTGTATACCTTTCCTCGTACCAACTGAAAATCTAGGAAACACAAGACAGCTTCTGGCTGCCATAAATCATATTTATAATGTTGCAAGATACAATCAACCTATACAGCTTTATAGTTATAGATATCCTCTTGCTTTAAAATGGTACATCCTGGGCCTTTTACTAGAAGAATCTAAAAGAAAAAGAAAAGAAAAAAGTTTCAATTCATTAAAAAATGTCATATTATTACATTGATGTGGGTGAAAGATTGGGATTTCTCAGTGAAAGAATATTCATAATCGCTAAATATTAATAACTAACTCCAAACACAAATATAACTAAATGTGACGTTGAGTTGTGACGTAAATAAAGTGTTGCTGGCGTCGACGTCAATAACGTCCAATAAAGCGAATAATTTAGGTTAACATTATACATAAACTGATTTAAAATGTAATAAATAGATTATCTATCTGCTGGGTTCGATATTTATAAATATGAAAATTTACTGATTTATAGGGAAAAAATGACAACTGTATGAAAAATATGTATACTTATATACGACAGTAAAGGATTTTGCATTCATTTGGAGTGATTTTCTTTGCTTTAAATGATATTTATCAATATTCCATATATGGTAATATGGAACTATGACGTCATAATTCTCAAAATGGCGGCTCCCATATCCGGTTTAGAACAACCCCCAAATGGTCATATCTTTTTTGTTTATCATCCGATTTTGATAATTTGTTCACCTTTTTTCACGTTTTTAAGAACTCTCAATAACAGAGCTTGTTTGGCTGTGTCGATACCTTCCCTTTAAATTAGAATTTACTATAAGGTTGAATGAACACTGACGTAAAATGCTTCAATCAACCCTTGTGAGTAACCTTTACTGCGCAGAATTAATTTCCTTGTGAAAAAAAGCAGTTACTTTCAGGTTTTAATTTATTAACCCCTTTTAATAATAGAAAATAAGACTATTCGTCCGTTTTAAATCAGACCCCTAGACCCCAACGAAAAGTCTGGTGTACTTCTGTTTGTTTGATATTATTTGGCTAAAAGTGAAGAACAAAACATTATCCCACAGTTCAGTCTCATACCACATGTCTTGTTTTTCAAAATTCATGTCTTACGCCACATGGGGTGGTTCTTGACAGTAATTAATTCTCACGCAGGTAATTAAACTGGCGATAACCGCTCTGGCATTGTCAGCCCGGTGACCTGAAATGCGATTTTGCTGTTGTTTTAAAGCTAAATGAGGATAATCAATTAAAACTTCGAGACTCATTAATAAAATTAATTTGTTTTGGTCATTCTTCAGACATGGTTAGAATTGGACAGATAAGGATGGCAGCTACACGTCGTCAAGAAATCGCCGCGACTCTTCTTTTCTTTTTGATAACTCTATGGATCATGGCGAGGAGAAAAATGTACAACTTCCATCGATGAAATATACATACATGATAAATAATAAAGTATATGACATTATTTAAATAAATTACTTTAATAAAAGCTAATTACATATTCTTTTAAAGCCATTGCCTGCAGTCTGGGCGTTTCTGATTTACGTGGCGATTCAAGAACAAAATCAACGCAATATTCCCATAATAAAATTATGTCTGACTCGAGAAAACAGAACATGAACATCTACCCTGTCTGTATATTCCAAACGAGTGTTGTGTTGATGATTTTGTCATTTTTTTATCATGCTCGTACAGTGTTTTCTTCATGAGACCGCATATGCAGATGTGGAAACATTGCCGTGACTCCATCGTAAATGGAGTGTCTACAATATAATTTGCAGCAACTCTGCAGTTCTGCAGGTTAGAAGGTTCTAGGCACATTCTCCATATTTTATCTTGATGTAAATGAAGGAGAGCCTGGCATGTTCATCCCTGTTTGGCGCCATATAACCTTTCTTGTGTTGGTGCGCCTTAATCAATTCAATCCAATTCAATTCATGTTTTTCGTATTATTTTAAAAGGTCACATGGCAATCTTGAAGTCCTTATGAAGCATTGAAACAAACCTCTCGATGTATTAATCCAGTATCATTTTGACTTTAAATCTGCTTGCATATATTTAAATACAATTTTAAGTTTTCAACTTTTCTTCGTTATTCTACCATATGTTTAATATATTCTTGGTGAAATGTAATAAACAGTTAGTAATATGCAAAGGCAATTTGCTTTATACTATTCTTATAATTATGATTAATGAGTGAACAAATGCACACTAACGGGACGTCGCGAGCTTTTAAAAACTCAAGATTGCCGTGTATGCCTTTAAAAGCTTAAGTTAGCGACTAGCGGGTATGTGTTACGCAGACTGACATTTTAGACACACAAAGTCCTTGTTATGAATATTAATGAATATTAATGCCCTAACACTTGCACTATATTTTATCTTGACTGATGCTAGATATGATCTAGATCTACCAGCATGCACAAGTTGGTCTAATGTATCGTATTTCATAACCTACGGTTTATTTAATGCAAAGAAATTATGAAATATTTTGGGATTTTTCACTAATCCTTTACCAGATCAACCATAAATCATAGCAGTCTGATGTAATTAAACGTATGTGTGTGAATGTACGTAATGTACATTTAAAGTATATCATTAAAATGAAAGTTAAACTGCGGGAGGTCAGAGGTGCAGGAGGTCGAGAGTGCGGGACGGGAGGGGTTGCGGGAGATAGAGAGTGCGGGAGTGGTGCGAGAGGTCGAGGGTGCGGGAGGGGTTGCCGGAGGTCGAGGATTTTATCCCCGACTGTGTCACACCAAAGACTTAATAAATTATGATAGAGGTCAGATAGCACTATTGATTTGGGCCTTCTGATTGATTGAAAAATGTATAGGTCTTTTAGGGCATTAGTCAGATTGTAAGATAGTTTCTGATTGGATTAAATTACACAAATCATAACAAATTCCCATAAAACATCACAAACATATATTTCCAACATAAAACATGTTCATTTAGGATATTTGGACTGAAATTTGCATTTTTATGGGTACAATTGTATTGAGAGCATATTTGCAAAAAGTAAAATTTCTTTACTGCCATTCTGGGGGTGCCCTCCTTTAGTGCAATATTAGAGGCTGAAAGCATCACATTACCCCCATTTGATGGTCATTTTTGAGTGTCTCTAACATAGTTCTTTAAACAAATTAGGTTTTATCATCCGTTTTGCTATAGGAATAGGGGTTGTAGGTCAAAAGGCTATAATGGAGGCCTATGGGAAATGCAATAGCGGTATATTGAATTGAATTGAATTGAAGACTTTATTTTAAGAGGGTAGCCCAGTTAGTAAAAATACTAATCTTCCCCGAGGCCCTCTTTACAAAACAACATAGTAAACAAAAACTTATATACAAGTTTATAGCAACACAACGATATTGACAATGAAAACAAAAGTGTTCACAAAAAATAAAAATCTATATTGTGATTCAATAACAATTTTTATATGACCATAAACATGTTACTACTAGCGCACGTGCTTGACGTTCGGCATATATATATCATTTGAACGAATTTGGAAGAGACTATTAGCAACATGCAAACTATTAGAACTCTAGCTCTTGCAGTTTTATAGAAAATAAAGGGTAGTTCTGGGACTTGTGGGCCCGGTTTCAGTATAATGTGACTTGATGCGGTCTCATGCGAAGTGTCTACGGCGTGGTATTCCAGTGTGGTAGCACTATATCTGTATAGCCCACTGCAGTTCAAGAAGACAACGTCGTGATACAACTGAACGAGTGTTAAAGACGACGTTAAACTCCATGCATATAGATTATTGTACACGAATACGCATTTTGTTTTCAGTAGTTAGCATATACGTACAGTTATATCTATAACACGATCATTTAGCTTTGTATAAAGTATACTCTTCAAAAATAATTTAAGGAGCAGGTTTTGATTTGCGTTATTTTTTAATTGCGCTATTATTGAAGAGTTTACTTTTTTTGCGGTTTTAAAGTTTAACTTTATTATTTAACAACTGTTACTTGACCCAAAAGTATTAACTTGATATGGATATGAAATGTAGAATATTTAAGTTTAAGTAATTATTAGTTTTCTTTTTTGTGATCATGAAATACCGGAACAGCTTTTGATTTTAATCACATGATAATTATGCATAATTAATTTAATAGTGCGCATTTGTAATTGCATGGATTATGTACGTAATGTATGCAGTGGATTAAAGCTGGACACATAAGATGGCTTCCTTCTATAAGTCTGTTATAAAAGTAGTATTGTCTCTCTATAACTACTCCTCAAATAATATTAAGGACTACAAAAAAGGAACAATACTAATTGCTTTGTCTTTGGTGGTATTTATATCTACCTAGGTAGTAAATTCAAAATTAGTAAATTGAAAATTTAAAAATATTCTTTGCAAAGTCACGCACACGAGTAAACAATTACAACTTCGTAGCGATGGAGTAGACTGTTGCCAAAGAAAAAACTATACTGAAACGAAAAAGAAGCGCAACTCGGGAATTTCCGCTATATATTGTATATATTGCACACTTAATTCCACATAATATTACAAAGAAATCCCAAGATGTTTTGTAAAAAAACAAGTGCAGTTAGAGAAAGGACACAACTGTGATGTTGTAGACGTTTTTTGTAGACGTATCATAGTACACTTTGTAACAAGAAATTCATAAATGTTGAAGTTCCTCTTTCAAAAATTGAGCCATTTCAGTACTGTATTTAACGTAAAGAGTTTGCAAAATGTTGCATCCTAAGTTTACTCACCTGCTTGAGCCAAACGCGTACTCAATAATGGAACTTTGAAGGAATACTATTTGCTGCGTTATATATTGTTTAAGACTTTTTTTTCCGAAAGGAAAGGTCTTACGTTGCCATGTACATTCGATTAACAGCAGCATATTGTACATACAACACCAGTATATATATATATATGGCGGAAATTCCCGAGTTGCGCTTCTTTTTCGTTTCAGTATATATACATTTCCTTTTTTCGGACAATTCCTCCCAATTGCTTTTAGATAGAATAACACCGATTAACGCTTTAATCGACAGCTGTTGATTAAATATAATCACCCTTCTCGTCAAGCTGTAACTTTCGGCGTGATCTGGGATCCCATGAGGCGAGCGTTTCTCTGACCAGTCTCGCACCTGCAGACGTCAATCATCTTACGTGTATCTTACAAAATCTCGCCAATGACGTAACGTCCCTACGGAGTTTACAAGCACGAGCCGTTACGCGCGTGATAATTGACACATAATTAATGCTAATGCGTTAGGGCACATGTATAATACAGATTGCAATGCGATTCCTGATATTTCTGGAGATTTACTGATCGCTCGTAGAGATAATCTCGGATAAAATTAGTTTTACATGTGTAGGTATATACACAGTTAATATAACGATGCGATAAAACGATTGCATATCAAATAAATAAATCAGACCCTAAATGGTTTTCTAGGACTCCGAGAGATTTAGGATACTGTCGTATTCGTTTTATTGTATGTCATAAACTAGAAAACATAAACCTACAAACAATTCTTTATTTTAATAATTTACCTGCTGTGTTTTGTTTGTGCTCAAAATCTGTCTCAAGAATGTTCAATGTTGTTCAAGCAGAGCAATGGTAATAATACATGATTTTCATTTTTTTTTTTTAGTCCGCTGTTTTTTTGTTCATATCAAGATTGTATTTTATGTTATTATACAAGTCTCTTTGTCCCTGGCGATACACAGTTGCATAAGATTTGCTCTACTTATTTCAGTTAAAACACATTATATGTAAATATTCACTGAGGAAAAATAAAGAATTGAACTGAACTGAATTGAATTGAATTGAATTGAAGTTATGTAAAACAAAGCAGTATTTGCACATTATGCATTTTAAATACAGGTATTTTATATAAAAAATAAGATTTACGATTTTCAGTATGTTTTAATCATTAATACAAAATACCATATATTATTGTGTATATTTTATTGTGTATATATTATTGTGTATATATTATCGATATACAAATACCAGTACATATATATTAAATAGAACTCCTAACGCACCCATATTATAAATATTTTCAGTAAATTCCAACATTACTGCCCAACAATTACTTTCGATTTATTTTCGGATGAGCTTTTTTCAAGCTTAGTGTACTCGACTCGATTGTTTCGTTAGAATCACTGATGTTTATGTAAATCGATTGAAATTCGAAATTTGTCAGAAGTTCCTTTTAGTATAGAAACAGAGAAAATAAGTTATCTTGATGTTAAACCGATATAACAATTTAGCTAAAAAGCTTACATCATGACCGAATTAAAACGATGTATTCGCATAATTATACTGCAACTAATTTATAAAAAAAAGTTGCCTGAACTAAAGACGGATACGCAAATAGAAAACATAAGACAAATGGATTGAAAATCTCTAACGATTCCGTTGCAATGTCAATAAAAATATTTTGAACACTGCTAACATGTGTGTGCGTATGCCGAGTATGCAGTAGAATTCCGCTATTGGCTGCCTCTTCTGTTTAGTTACCGTATCCCCGCTGTGACTGACAGGAGCTTATACGTCGCTTTGGCTTTCTATAAGCTCTGCAAGCGTCTTGGAGACTCTGTCAGAACGTGCAGCAGCAAAAACTCCGCCCTGTGGTATTCCAAGTATATCCGCGTGTATACATTTGTATTCGCGCGCTGAAGATTATCTTTTACCAAGAATTTCTTGAGAATTGCAGTCTTCGAGTATTTAGAGTGCCAACGCGCGATGAGCGTCGACATCATGTACCAGCCGTACAGCACGAGCTTCGGATATCAAAGACATAATGAACATTCTGTGCAGGTAAAAATAATTATTGTTTCTTATTGTTTTCTTGGGACAATGTGCGCAATTCTGTCTGGTTGCCGCAATTATCCGAACAATCGTGATTACTGGATTTATTGGGCGTCTTTGGCCATGTTCGAGGAATGAATTCCTATCAATTGCGGAAATAGTTTCTAATTCTTTTATAATCTGATTGCGAAAGATCAGCCATGATCGCGTGGTAAGTGGATATCGCCGTTTTCGCGGATAGTCAAGAAGCCGATCGTGTGCGGAATACTTCGATAAGTATTATATACATAGTATTGTTTAGCGATCCAAGATAGGCGACATTAGTAGCATTACTCAAGTGCCAGCGTGCGACACACAATTCATAATCGCTTCATCTATTCGGTTTGCATTTTTTTCTTGATTGTCGCTCACACGGAAATAGATAATCATTATTGCGAAATTTATTTGCTCTTATCTTGATTTATCTCATTTGATACACAGTGGAACGCAAGTGTGGTAGATTCTTATCGGTGGTGATATAACTTCTAATATTTCAAGTGGATTTAACGGTGTGTTTTTTTATTTATCAAGATCGTTTAACTTGCTCTGCAATAAAGATATGATCGAAACTTCAACATGTATTTTGCTTGTTAGCCAGGCTATTTTTGATATGTAATATTTACAGGGTTTGTAGTAATAAACACTATCAGTTACCGCAGTCAACTCATTTGGAGATCTTCGCAACACTTTGATTACAATAAATCAAATTTTCTACATAATGTATTATCAAAATAGTGAAATGTAACTGTTGGTCGAAATTTAGTTTTTCTTTAGTTTTTTTTGTTTGAACTGTGAGCTTGCACAACACAGCACAGCGTGTCATTCGTAGTCATTGTTTTAAAAAAAAATTGTTTTGCCACATAGTCACTAATGACGTTTCTTGCAACGTGTGTACCATCGGTGAATTTGATAATGCTCATCGTTTAGCATTAACAAACGTAACTAGAGCACACAGTTTTGAAGTTTACAAAGTTGTTTTTTTACTCATTAACCTCCTAACATATCTAAAACATCATTGATTGTTTTCGGTCAATACAATGCGAAACTTTTCTTTTCAGTCATTATGCCTTCCGAAGTCACAAGAACCGTTAGATCTCGGGATTTATCCACCGCACACCAGTACGTTGGGACACGGCCTTCCCGGTCCCTCCCTCGGACACCATGCCCCATCCCTGGGAATACACTCGTCCGGCATTGGACACACCGTCGGTAATATCGGACATAACAATCTGTCGGGAATAAGTGGCCTTAAAGAAGAGGATAAAACCGAAGTACCCAAAGACACGCAGTATTTGACGGCGAATTGTGTTTTAATGACTTATTATAGTGGGGATATTTCAACAGTTGTGGATGAACACTTTACACGTGCATTGAGTCAACCGAGCAGTTATAGTCCCGAAAGTAAACTTAACAAAGGTAAAACTATTTTTCTATTCTATTTTCATTACGTCTTTAAACACTAGTTTCTTATTAAAGAATGTGGTGCAGAGAATGACATTATATCACATATCATTTGTTTTTGGTAACAAGCATATATATATTTCATCTTATCAATGCTATCTTGATATATATGATAAAGTTTCAGGATTAGAGCGTACTATTGTTTATTACTTGTGTTGAGTTATAAGATATTTTTTTTGAATATTGACTACACTCAGGCCGCAAAAAAAGAAATATTATACCACGTGAAGTAAACTATTTCGTCGCTTAACTTTTCTTTTCTTTTTTTTTGTGGGGGTGGGGGGTGCGGGGGAATACTACTCTTTTTCTCCTCAATAAAATCTAATTTCGCTAAAGTTTAAAAAGAATAAAATGAAACAATGCATTTTAATTATAGTTTCAGGTCGACATACCAAGAACAACAACATTTGTGTTCTGTTTAAATTCTGCTAATATGGTTGATTACAAAGCCCATAACTGCAAAACTATGAAATTAGGAAAAGAAAACGCTCACCCTCCAATATATGTTTTATTAACATTACTGAGATATTCGGATTTTAAAAAAAATTAAGTATTTCTCTAAATACTAATTTCAATAGCAACGTTTAGTTAAAATCACAGTCGGGATATATAGGGTTCTCGAATTAATAATACATCTTTCAGTACAGTCTGTTTTTCTGTTCTCAAGCAGGCAGAGTTAGATATAGTCATGCTGTTCATTTTTGTCGCTCCGTAGATTGGACTGTTGCTTGGTTGATGGAAAAGAATCGAATTAATTGATAACAAAACACAGTTTTTAGTATACTTAATGACTTTAAAAACGCCTCACAGAAAATTAACAAAGAGTATACCGTAGTTTAATATCTTATTTCAAAATCAGGTGTGAGTATAAATCAGTTCTTGGGCAAGACACCTTCGTCGGATGGGGACGTAAACCGGGCGGTCCCGTGTATCGGTCTATTCTCCGAGCACGTTAAAGAACAATCGGAATCTATTCGATAATAAGAGTAGGGCACGGTTCCCGGATTCCTATGTATCCTTCCCCTCTCTCTGGGGCGGCTCTAAATAACCTATACTGTGTTGATGAGCCGTTAAACAACATTCAATGTTGTTAAATCATTTCATTTTCACTTCATCAAATGAAACAATAAAACTGGTATTAACAACAGTGTTGTTTGATGAAGTCAAAATGAAATGATTTATATTTACGTCTATGGTATAATCTTAGTGTAATCTTAGTGTATCTTCGGTGAGGCGTTTGTAAAGTCACTGAGTATATATTTTATCGAGTATATATTGTATAAGTCAAATCATTTTCATTAGGTTTTTCTATGTGTTTTATACATTTTTTTGGAGAAAAAAATGCATACATGTAGTTGTGTAATTTTGAGATGCATTGGAAAATAGTGACCCACAAAAACATAGATCAAAGCAGAAATTGTGATAAAAATAAGTGATCTGTTCCACAATATTTACTGTAAATAAATTTTAAAAATGGATAGAATATTATATAAGGTGGTATAGAAATTGTTGCGTTCGAATGCAATTACGTTTTTTTTTTTTTTTAAATTGTATGATAATTTGATACCGCAGAAAAAAACACTAATACAGCAAAAATGCAAAAAAACATGTCAAACTTTAAATAATGAGTGCACATGTAACAACTATGATATAAAGTCATTGTTTTCATTGATTGTTTTCTCTTTGGACTCCAGGCTCGGTGTTATAATACGATATTAGAGGGCCTCGAGGAAGATTACTATTTTTTACTAACTGGGCTACCCTCTTAAAATAAAGTCTTCAATTCAATTCAATTCAATATGGACTCCACTCTGAAAATTGAGACAAATTGCTAAGTTTAAATATCGGTGTAAAGATATCAAACTTTCACATTTAAACACACAGCCCGCTAACTGGCAGAGACAAATGTTGAACTTGTTCATGGCGTAAAGCTTGTAACGTGAACCTTAGCGAGTCGTGGCGCAGAGAAAACAAAACTTTTGTCATTTGATATATTTATTTCTCATCTTTTGTAAGATTTATTTTCACCAACTGCTTCCTCACTGGACAGTTCCTGTTTAAGCAGATTATAACGAGGATACTGGAGAAAAAATAATTTCATTTTAACACAACTTTTTTTTTATTGCTGTTATAGTGAAACATGTGCGAAATGAAATAAACCAGCACAGTCTGGATATAAACTTTGTGGTTTATATTTATTGTGTAAAATAAAAGAGCTTCGTTGTTAAATGTTAAATAGTGGAATCATAATGCCGTTACATTTTTATTGGAAATACTGTCATTTCTCGTAAAAAAAATAAAATTTCTCGAATATTTTAACTAACGCTGAATAAAATTAACTAACGATCTATTTGTAGAATTTTTGAAATAAACTAGAATTTGCTCGGAACTACAGTACTTATCACACAAGATGGCTGCACACAAACAAGATGTTTAAATATACTTTAAATGTATTATTTAACGGGTGTTTCTGTTTATCAGGAATTCGTTCATTCAATGGGAGGCGTTTTTTTTTTTTTACGCGTTCATTTTGGGAAAAAAGGCTTCCATATCGTGACAGAATTCTGATAATTAAACGCATTCGTGGACTAATATCTATACATGTATTATTGTATTTTGTTATCAATCTCAATGGCATGTTTGGAGTTTTACTTCTCGTTTACGACGCGTCAAAACAATACTTATTTTATTACTATTATTATCATTATCATTATCATTATTATTATTATTATTAATTGGTTATAATAATAACAATACTAATAATAATAATAATAATAATTATTATTATTATAAATTGTGATATAAATTGTTATTTTATTCTTATTATTCTTATTATCATTATCATTATCATTATTATTATTATTATTCAAAAATGTGAATCATTACATTCCATTGTAGAATTACTTCAGTAAACTGATTCTTATGTTTATATACAAATGCCCAGCCCAGTTTTCCTCTGTAAATTGCTCTTCCAATTCTAAGTAGACATGTTTAACCTCTCTGTCAATCGTTCAACGCTTTATTTTTTTCTCGGTATCATTTAACGTCGTTAATTTCACATGTTCATTTAACTTGTCACTTGCAAAACTGTTACTTTCATTAGAACTCTAAACGCTGCCTTCCTGCTGTTTTAGCCGTCCATAATTTATTTTATAGTCTTGAAGCAATTTTCTTGTTCTTGGCAGGTTAGCAGAGAGCGTCTGCAGAGTTTACAACGCTCGCTAATAAATTTAGGGGTGTGGGTAAAACGGACTGTCGTTTAACTCAACAGGTTTTAGGTATTAAGTGGCATAATTTTAATTAATGTTTACATCATAAGTATAATTTGTAGGTTGTAAATTTCCCTAATTTCCAGCTTACCGTAAGTTACGGCGTTTGCTGCCAAAGTGTCAAGCTTAGCGGATTTCGATGAGGTTGTTTAAAAACAAATTAAATTCTCTGAAAACAGGCTTATCGTTCTGTAATGTGCAAAGTCTGTTTTGAAAAGAAATAGGTAAACCAGTTGTGAAGCTAGGGCGTCATTTGTTTCTAATTAACTGGAGCTCTTTTTCGCATTGGAAATACAGTTTTAACAAATTGTTTTGTAATCGCTTTACGTTACTTATCGTCTAGTTGAAATGTTATTGTTTTTCCTTAACTTAACTGTACATGACCCAAAACTATCTTGTTTTAAGAAAAGATGAGCTTTTAAGTGATAGTATACTTGTTCGTAACTGTTCAACTAATTGAAACGGTTTCTGCAACTACATTTGAATATAATCTTACGTATATGTACGACCAATGCTTTACGGTCAGTTTAAAGCCATACCGAATTGGTATTACGTTAAAACGCATAAGCAGCGGTTTGGAATTATGTGTGATTTATTTTGCTAGATATTGTTGTTGTTATTATTGTTTACTTAAAAAAACTGAACAAGAACTGTTTCCCTAATGGTATATTTTCGTTTGCTTATAATATCATCCAACTATAAGTGTGTGCCTATGGGGTTTATTGCTTAATTATAATGTTACTTGTTATCTTCCTTGTTGTGGTCTAATTCACGGAGACATTTAAGTTTAACAAGACCGATCTAAAAAAGATATTTTGACAAGTTAAAAAGGTACATAACACTAACATCGTTATGTATCAGGGTAACTAGGTCAGGCGTCTGGCATCTACTGTCATTAATCCAAGTTCGAACAACTTTAAGAATTAATTGGTATAAAACGTGAATAAAGTATGGGTAAAACTGTATTAATAAAACATAAATACAATGTTGTGATTAGTGCAATGGGTGGATATTTTATAGTTGGGAAGAATACATATAAGTCTTGCAGATGGCTCCTGAAACCATTGTACATAATTATTGCTTAATGAGTCTAAACCAATTAATGCATCGTACTAACGTTGTTTCTTTCAATCTATTTTAGATCCATCACTGCTGTGCCATAGAAAGTTACCCCCATCGTTCTGGAACAGCAACTACTACTCCCCTGGTTCACTATATTCCGATTTCCAGTTCCCATCCGGACACTACCCTTCTTCTTCCATTCCTGGCTTTACCGGATTTCAGGATCCGTGGTTCTCGCGGTTGTCTTCCCAGTCACACACATTTCACCACCGACCTATGCACTATGATTTTCCGTACTCTTCTATGGGTGCAGGTCGTTATAATTCAAACATTGGGTCACTTTTGCTGCAATCTGCGAGGTCAGGACATTTTCCCGGAAGTGCACATGATTATGGGAAATCTGCTGATACAAAATTCAGATACCCGGATTATAGAATAGGAACAGACTACCCAGGGCAAAGCTCTTTTCCAGGTAAAATTGTCTTCTTTTTTGTTTTATTTCTAAAGAAAAGCAGGTTCTTCTTTACCTTTCATAATGTCGAAACAAATCGAACATACGAACACAATTATGCGTCTATATGACTACCAGACTTTCAGTCAACATTAAGGTATAATTAATTACAAAAATAATTGGTGTAATTCAGAAACAATCAATTTCTTAATGTCCGAACCGAGATCTATTATTCTGTAGATATGTTGCTTTGATAATGGCACTTCTGCTAATTTGTGGAGGTAACCAGAGAACTACTTTCTCTGCACATCTGTAAAATGGTGCAGTGGCTATAGATCACTCCGCCAACAGCAGTTTATGTGTATGATAATTCATCTTCATCGACGGTTATTGATGAGTTCTGCGATTGGGTGCTCGCAAATATGCCTCTGTTGTTTTTGCAAACCATCTGTGCATAAAAACGAAATCTATGGATGGACGAATGTTGTTTCAAGATAATGACTTTACAGCTTGTTCTATGTGCAATTCAGTTAATGGTCTCAGCTGACCTATGAGCCAAACATGAGGACGCCAGCACTTTTCTGTTATTATTATTATTATTAATGAACTCACACAATGGCTCCATGAAAAAAGGAAACAAATACACTCAGTACATTTGAAAAAGCAACACTTGGTCATTTTGGAATTTATAGATTTTGAAATATATTTAAAAGAAGTAGAGCAAAAATGCAGCTGCTTATCTCCACATGTTAACCTTTGGGACAAGGAGACTTGTGTTCTAACGTAATATACAATCTTGATTTGAACAAAAAAAAAGCGAACTAAAAATAATCGAAAATCAAAAATGGTGCGTTTTTAAATGTACTGAGTATATGATCGTGTGGAAATTGTTGAACCCATACAACAAGAGAAACAGTTAAAGTCACTGATTAATCATGTGTCTTTAGACGATGACATATCACGAAAAAAGCAAACAAGTAAACTTTATTCCAGTAGTGCTTGTATCTAGACGGATGTATTGTTATACATGTAATCGCAGATCTTAGGTGAGATACTGCAATGGTAATGGCAAATGAAATATTTAAAACAATTTTATGTTTTAGGTCTAGAACCAACAGCGACAGAAACAACGGCAAGTCGGGATTTGTACCTCTACTGACGTCATCAAACTGACTAAAACGAGGATTCCCGAAATTTGCCAAATTGTTGCAAACCGGTTAACATGCTACTCTTAGCAGAAACATAACATGCATTACCAGGTACGACACCTCTACTCAGGTGCTCAAGTTATGCAATAATGCGGTGTGCTGACCTGGAGAGGCTCTTATGGTCAACCGACGAAGAAAAAGGCCCACCTACAATTACAACTGTTGACTAACCATTCAAGACTAGTCCTTAATAGTGTGCGACAAGAAACAGTGTGTATTAATATAAACTTGTAAATGCATTAATGTATTAACAATAATCAAATGTACACACATTGGAATAATACAGTTCAGTATGTACTAGCAATACATATAAATACGAAAGCCGCTCAATATACATGTGAAATAAATTCATAAGTGCTAAAAATAGATATTCTGTGACAAATATGTTAACATGTTATTTCAAAATGAGTTTAATAATGTTCAAAGATAACATTGTTGTTATTAATCCTGTAATATGGCTTTATTAAAATTGATATATCCATGTCACTATGTGTATATCTGATGTATATAATACTGTACATATTATTTTGTATAAAAAGAATGGAATATATATAATTAATTAATATTTTCTGAACACTAATAAAATAAACTTGTGATACAAATTCATTTGTCCCTAGTTATATCTTTTATGTATGCTTATTTAATATAAACAATAAATAAGCAACTTTATTTTGGAAATCGGTTGACAGTACTATTTATTATACCTCATGTCAGGCCCCCATGTTAAATTTCCAAGAAGTTTTCTCAGGATATCACACAAACATACCTGGCTTTTTCTGTGTTTGACCATCAGCAACCTTTGACGGTAGCGGAGCACTATCTGGTTTCTCCAATAGCATACTCCCATCTTCAAACTCGAATAGGAATATCTTCTCACGCTTTGTGCGCTCCTTTGTCCTTCTTACAGCCAGTGTTAGTTTTCTGGAAATCACAAAACAACTAAGTAGAAAATAATAAAGACGTGACTGTATAAACATGATAAAAGGACTACTTTTTAATAGTATCACCGGTGATGGTTAAAAAAGAAACGATTGTTTACAATGTCCACATATTGCCATCATAGATTTCTTTGCTTTCATACGTGCTTATACTAAGAATCCTTGGCAGTTTGCTTCTAGTGCACACAATACACACAGCGAAAATTCGAAGTCACACTACATGTTAAAGATGAAAAAAAAGAGCCGAGAGATACGAAATCAATGTCTAAATAAATAAAATCCAAACAAGTACACATCTTACAATGGCTAATTGTATACAAATGCATAAAACCATAATTAAAACTATGTTTGTTTGCCCGAAAGCGACCGGTCCAAAATCGGCCCGACACCAAACTTTTTTTCAGTAAAGATATATACATTGGCTAACACCCCTATCTGGTCAAACTTGAATAGCCCTTTGACAGTTAACAAATTCCACCAGTGTTTCCTCTTCATCTTTATTAATTTGGTTTACCAACTGTTTTAGACAGGAATTTTACGTACAAAGTGAAGATTTTCAACATAGCACTACACACCCAGTAAACTAAATCATCTTTAATATGTACACACAAGTACACAAAGTACACTCAAGTGATATGAAAACGCAACACGGGAATTTCCGCTATACATTGTATGTACAATATGCTGCTTTTAATCGAATGGTACATGTCTACGTAAGACCTTTCCTTTTGGAAAAAATACTAAAACAACAAATAATACAGCAAATAGTATTCCTGCAATGTTTCATTTTTCACAGAGTACGCGTTTGGCTCAATCATGTGAGCAAACTTAGGATGCAGAATTTTGCAAACTATTTACGTTAAATACAGTACTGAACTAGCTCAATTTTTCGAAGAGCAACTTCAACATTGATGAAGTTCTTGTTACAAAGTGAAGTGTGATTAAAACGTCTACAACATCACAGTTGTGTCCTTTCTCTAGTTAATTGCAACTTTTTTTTAAAAAAACATCTTGGGATTTCTTTGGAATATTATGTGCAATTAAGTGTGCAGTATATACAATATATAGCGGAAATTCCCGTGTTGCGTTTTCATATCATTTGAATGTAGTGTTTTAAGTCCAAACAGCTAAACTTTAAATAGAATTCACAAAAGGATCTGACACACATGGAGAAAAAAAATGCTACCTACCCATATGAAAAATCTAAGGTCGGGTTTGGGCAAACAAAGATATTTTAAGTTTGGCCTTAGAAAACACAACACACGAGTAGATGCAGACATACAACGTAAGTATCGTGCATTTTAAACAACAAAAGGAGACACAAAAGTCAGTCAATCACAGAACGCAGCCATCCAACAACACGCATTCAAAACAAACAACAGTCACATGGATAAGTAGAAGCAAAGTATGGGACACCACAACCCAACCTCCGCGTAGTGATATCCCTGCCACCTCACAAATCACGTGACGATAGCTTACAAAATGGCGATACACTAGGTAATGATTGGTACAGCAAACTCTTGCCGTAACCAACCGGCAAATTGGCAATAACATCATCATCTTCGAGAAGATT
Source organism: Cyrtodaria siliqua (assembly GCA_037043455.1). Classification (NCBI taxonomy): domain Eukaryota; kingdom Metazoa; phylum Mollusca; class Bivalvia; order Adapedonta; family Hiatellidae; genus Cyrtodaria; species Cyrtodaria siliqua. The sequence continues at coordinate 132,372 of JAWPHD010006451.1, forward strand.
TTGAAAACATTGAAGCTGTTTTGGCTTGGGTGTAATCTCTTTATGAAGTTTTCGCACAGCTTCTGTAACGTTCTCAATAGAATACATGTTTGTTTACAAACAACAAAGTAACCGGTGTGCATATTAAATATATATTCGCTAAAATTGTTTTTTTTATAAATAAATTATTTTTGTAATCAGATACCGTTTTTCACACTATTTTCCTATATTATGAACAAAGCAAGTTGAAATATTGACCTAAACAATATTTAACCAAAAAAATCAACTTAGCAGGATTTCAGCTATAAATTTGTCTGGTGGCAGTGGTTGTAGCAGATAGGGGAAGTAACCACTGCGGGGAGTGACCACAAACATAAAGGGATTGACAACAGGGGTACCATATTGGAACCCTTTGGTTTAAACCACGTATAGGATGGTCCACTTGAAAGTCAAGAATGAGATATAACAAACATAAAGTGGCAAAACAGGCCGCTGGGTTGGGGAAGGGGTTAGATCAGGTTCTGGGGAGCACCTTACCTTATTGAAAATCCAATAAAACGGGACAGCGTAATTTAAATACACGTATCACCGCCAATAAGAAGTGAAAACTTGAGTTATCCTTTTGGAACGATGACTAATAAAAACGCGTATGCACGAATTAACAACGCACAGTATCATTTATCGGAGTATAAATGATTTCAAAGATTATTTAGGGAAATAAATAGAGGATATTTGTTTGTTTGGAGTGAGTATAGGATTTATTTTCATCGAAAGTGAGAAAACTTATATTTTCATGAATGCTTTAGCACAAGTGAAAATATGTGAGTTTCCTCACTTCGAGATGAAAATAAATCCTATATTCACGACAAACCAACAACTATTCTATTTATTAAATACTCATAACCTTGAAATGTATGCAAAACCAACATATTGCGCCAAAACAATGACGTCAATAACGTCAACAATTTCAACAATGGCATTACGTTTAATATTTACGAAATAATACATATGCACCTGTATTCACCGTAAAATACAGGTACGTATTTATTATTTCGATTCTAACACAACAATAACCCCATTATTTACGCTATTGTGGGGGCACTATATATATTATCTAGGAGGTCAAGGTAATCAGGCTGCAATGTTTACAGGCTGTTGCATTGGGCGCCCCCGTATGCAAAGTTCTGTTTAAATACTGGTAGTCACGTGACAAACTTGCGCTGTATGACGTCACACGTTCTCAGCTTGTTCAAGATGCTTATTAATGATGCATATGATTGGTTTATATCCGTGGGGTGGGGGGGGGGGGAACGGGGGGGGGGGGGGGGTTGCAAGGTTTGGGAGCACGACAAGTTTGTTGTAATTAACATTTCATAAAAATTACTGTTGAGTTTGTCTTCGTGACGTATATTTACCAAGTGACGTCATGTAACGTGGCGCTTCCAACGGATGAAATATACGTGGGGAATTAATGGAACAGCCGTATTTTATCGTAGAATAACATACAGCTGTCTCTCTTCTTTGTGTATATGAAAGACTGCGCAGGTCGTGTTAGAAATATATTTTACTTACATGAAACAGAAGAAAATGGTAGAGTTTGTCTAATAAGTACATCACAAGATAAAACAAAATACATTAAAAAAGTTGGTGATACAATAAAATAATTACTAGCCTTTTGAATGAAGCTGTTTATTATTACACTACTAAATAAGTTAAATTCAAATACTAGGTAAATATGTATAGATTTGAATGGTAAAAAGCAATGGGAATAGGGTGACATTACTTTTGCAAATATAAGAATTGACAACGTTAATGATATCCAAGGGTATATTATAAAGGTTTGTCAACCTGTAATTTGTGTAAAAACACATTCGCAATCTTCAAAAGGAACATCTTTAGAATTTGTAAAAAAAACATCTATAATATTCTAAATGAAAACCCCAAATTACGTGTCTTTTGATATGTGGGTTATTTGTTTGTTTGTTGAAAATGTTGCATGCTTCTTATTAAGTTATGAGGTGTTTATTTTTAATGTTTAAACTATTAAGGATAATTTCTCTGAATCTCCCGTTGGTGTTGTCTTTTACATGGCCTTGAAAACTATTGGGATGTATCTTTTGCATTCCTTGACTATTTTCAGGGAGTTTATTTTAAAACGTACGTTATCAAGATGTTTTAATTTAGCTATTTCATCATTTGGAGGTATTTCTTGCACTATTCATATGTATTAGTCTTTGGGTAGTGTTTTGGATTAACCCAATGTACCGCATTTTAAAAGAAAAACATATTAAGGGTGTCATTTCAATTTACATTTCGAAGGAGAATTTGTTTTTTCGGAAGATGGTTAAAATAAATCATTTGTGGATTGTTCTTTTAATGAAAAAGTCAAGGGCGAAATGAGGAAATCACACGGCGCACCGCCAATCCCACCCCAACTCCCCAAAAATCCTGTACCCGTCCCTGGAATTGGTCATTGACCGTTGCAAGGCGGTACCCCTAGCGGTACTCATGTTGTCAACCCTTCATGTTGTTGGTGTCATCCACTTTGACTATATTTAGCCATGTCATTGCTGTTAGTTTTGAAAGCATGTTTTTGGGGGATGAGATCTGGAAATGCTACATTTTCTGCTCAACCTCAACATTCATGGATGTTATTTTGTTGTTTCGTTTGAAAAGTTAACAGTAGATTTCGCTTCTTTTCGATGTTCTGGGTTTAAGTCGATTTGAAGAGAGGTAGAAAGGAGATGAATTTACGTAAGTTTTCATCGAAAGCTTGATTTCAAATCATGAACATGTATTATTTGAAATATTGTTCATCACATTTCTTGAATAAATACTGTTTAAAAACTAAGTCGATTTGACTGATATTTAAAGTCTAGGATTTTTTCTTTTGAAAGTTTTCTGAGAATGTTTCTTTTGATTATTGTGGAGGTGTTTACTTTCATTGAATCTCTCGCTTGTTGTTTATTTGAAATGTTGGCCTTGCATATTTAAAAAACAAAAACACAAATACAAATATACATTCTGACAATTATAATACAGACTTGAGTATATACGTTTGTCATCTCGCATTTGTATACGCCCGTATTATGTCTTGGCGTTGTCCGTCCATCAGTTCGTCCGTCAGTCCGTTAACTTTTATCTGACAACTGATTATGGCTAATAACTATAAAAGTATTAGGTCTACAACAACGAAAACTTTGTACACAACTTCAGCATGATCCAGTGAATACATCTGATAAAGGTCCATAACTCTCTGGTTCATATTTTGTTACTTATTCCCCTTTGAAAAAGGTTTAACCGGAAATATTACCAACAACGTGGGTATATGCCCCGCTAGGTGATGCTCTTGTTACAATTGCTTTTTAGCACTCGATAGTAATGTACAGTAATATCATATATTAAATAATAGGTATTTGACTGAATAAAAGCGGCTAACTGTAATACAAATAAATAAATTATAAACATTACGGGGTCCATAGTTTCGAATAATGAAAGTGTCAACAAAAATTAAAAGTAGATATAAAAGTGGAACAGGAAACAGGGCAGTCAATGACCACAGTCAGCTGAAACACGTATCGAAACAAACAACAACTACAAAGATAAATACGAGGCAAGGTATGCGACATCATAATCATATAATAAATACTGAAAAGTGGATCCCTTTAAAACAACAAACACAAACAAGAGATAAAAGTAGCAGACTCGGTTTTATTGAGTCTGTTCATGAGAGGTAATGTGAAGTGCAACACCTCTCACGCCTCCTAGCACCGGCTTAAGCGATATTCTACTTTAAAGTCACAAAGATTGGGCTTGATGATCCCAAAGGCTGACAATATGGTTACAGTCTTGGTTTTCCCGGTGGTAAATAAGCAATTGGATGTTTAAACCAGGTTCTAGGGTGCACCACATCGCACTCTTACCCTAGTGTCATCCCAATAAAACGGGACAGTGTCAATAAATGAATAAATGCCCTCCATGCTATATCCTCTAACAAACTAGATAGCATTAATAGGCAATATAAGTATAATACAAAGATGATAATGTATATATAAATATTTAAAAAAAGCCTAGTAAGCCACAAAGCAAGTACTCAAATAATTGGCGGAATCCGGAGCAACAAGAGAATACACCATTAACGGCACGACAAGACAATATTCGACAAGACAAGATTGGAGACAAACATTAAACGCTATCGTCCTTTCAGGATTTATGTAGACGTCAGCATAGTGTCCACAATCTTTCCGGTCATCGCACAATCAAAGAGGAAAGCATAGTAGCAAACTGTAAATGGGACAACCACTAAGCATGCAATGCGTTGCAGAATGAGGTTCTAGGGTTCTAGCCTCTTTTAATAAACGTTTGAAGTTTGTAAATCACGTCCCCGTAGATGTCAAGTTGTAGGATTGCTTGTCCAAAGACACTTTGTATGTGTTATGAGTGTTACAATTAATCACATATGTTAAACTGTATTATCCAACGGTGAGAGTTTGGAGAAAAAACGACTTGGCTGTAGGAGTCATATATAATGAAATATAATTCCGCTGGTCCACCGTGGCTGTTCGCACATTGCGCGTTATTGGGTTTATTAATTATGGCGTATAGCGCACATGAATAAGGCCACGCTCTATTTTATTATTTTTTCAAGTTATAATTATTCGTAGATATTCAAATAAACAGAGTGTGCCGAAGAGATCTCCAATATAAAATGATACAGTTTTCAGGATTAGTAGGATGTGTTTTGTTCTCTAGAAATAATAAACAAAACCGCTTGTAAACGATATTCACCAAGTATAAGAGCTGTTTACATAAGCGTCTTACAGAATGATCATGCTAATCTTTAGTCGTGACATATAGAACATTTAAGAAAACTGTAGATTAAACCAGCGCCGAGTCTTAATTATCATCTAATTCTATTTCTTGATTTCTTGGTTCCATTTGTTTAAGAATTTTCAATTGATAGAAACTCGGCACACCACGCTTTGTAACTTAGTACTATACGGTACTAAAGATGGATTAAACGAAATATTTGTCATTTTCGTAACGGTTTATAAACCACTGAAGCGAAATATGTTTCCTCCAAATGTTAAACAAGTTATGCGTGAATGTTTAATCTGACGGTGAAAATATTTATACAAGTTTTGATAAGACATAATACCAGAGTTATACAATTTTATAAGACGCTTAATCCCGACCAACTAATAATGCGTTTCGCAACGGCATATAAACCCCGGCTTTATTGCAAAGAGCGCGTGTGCACATTAAGACCGGAGAAGTCACGTGACGTTTGAATTTGAGCTTGTTGGAAATCGCTAAGTCGTTTTAAATGTGCTTGTGTAATTTGACATTTTAACTACATTCAAACAGGTTGTTACTTTTGGTCTGTGCTCATTTTGAGCAAGTGTCAAACACGATCTTTGCACTTACTGTAGTGTCTAAAGTGCGATAATTATTATTTGACAAGTGTAATGAAACGCAAAACATTCTAAAACAAAGGCATTCATGAAAACCACTCATGCAAGTTAGAATGCCACATTTTTGATGCGATCAATTTTTTAAATTTCCAAATGAACTAGAAAAGTATGACATTCTTTTCAGATTTTATTTCATCCCAATGGTGTATTTATTTTAGCCATGATAGTTGAATACAGCTATGGAAAATTTCACATGACTACTTTTGTTTCTAGTTAACTTTGGAAATATTTTAAATGGTCGTACTTACATCGTTGGGAATCTGTTCGTATAGATGTAAGTGCTACACTAGACTCCTGTTTGACCATGTTATTTTTTATTGAACATTAAAGTATGCTTTAGACTTGAGCGCCAAAATACTTGGAATCACTTGCCCCTCCACAGCTGCAAGTTTCTGATCCCTCATGGGAACTAGGAATCTTTATGTGAGAAAGCTATCCAGCTGGCTTGCGAAACGTCGGTGGTTCTACTCCTGGTGCCCGCCCGTGCACGAAAATTTCCCGGAGGGCACCTGGGGCCTTCCTTCACCAGTAGTAAGCGGGAAAGTCGCCACATGATCTTAGGCTGTTGGTGCGACAATAAAAATCCAATTCAATTCAATTGAGCGCCAAAAACAAATGTAGGTATCAAAGTGGAACATGAAATGAAACTTTCAAAGAACACAGTCAACCAATAACACGCATTAAAACTAACGATTAAAAGGTTGTTAATAAGAAGCCACGTGTTGCTTTGAAATAATTGGCAATGTTTCTGCTACAAAAATACTACTCAAAAACAATGCCTATTGTACATAACATAAATGTTGCACCGTTAACGATCAGAAATATAGTCCACAATTGTGACATATAACCACTGTCTGAAGGATATAATCGCAAACAGAGCCACGAAAAACGCTTGCATTTATTATTGTATTCCCGTCACTATTTTTTGACCTGAATTGATGAGTTGATCCACTGAACAAAAGAGCAACGCACATTCAGTGTTCAAGTGCAGAAATGTTATGTCAAATAAAATATTGAATTGAAATATTGAATTGTGACTGCGCTTTTGTAAATATATTTAATTAACTGAAATCGCCCGTTTTTAGCACACGATGTTTGACATTGATATTGTTTTAACTATAAAACAGAAGTTAAGAGTAAAGTAAAACCATGGTTTAAAGCCCCCAGCGGCTCTTTGCCATATTACCATATTGTCAAGACGTTTATGTTTGTAGTGTGGGCATACTGGTCATACTACACCAATTCATTTTCCATAGGCCTACCTTATAGCTCTAAGCTCTGTACTGAGTTCCCTAATATAGGAAGCTATATTTTTTATTACTTGTTTTGAAAGACCTATCTTAGTTTTTATCAAAAAACATACAGAAGCCATACATTGAGTATGTTTTGTAAAATGCTTTTGGGTCGGATGGTGCTTGACCCACCTACTTGCATGTAGAAACATGAGGAAAATGTAAAATATACTTCTTACTTTGATTATGCAACACATTAAGAATACATTGCACATATGTATGACTTAACCTTTATTAAGTACTCTTCTTAAAGGTTGAATTTTAATTTTTTTGAGCAAGATTTTTGTTTGATTACCTTGACAACCAATCAAAATTAAGAGATTCTGTGTAATAGCTCCGAATTTACCCTGGAACTTTTTCCCTGTCCGCTGATTGGTTGATAATTGGTGGAGTCTGATCTAAAACTCTACTCTATGTATCCTTGTAATGGTTGTTTGTTTCTTGTTTGTTTTCATTCGAAGGCGTCGTGTTTTTGTATGACGGTGCTGTTTGTGAATGCCGCATTTTCTGTTCGCTTCTATGACTGCGTTGTATGTTCTCCTTGAACTCAATATGTATTTAAAGTAACGAAATCCAGTTTTTTAATTTTCATTATGCTTGTCGAAAACGTTTTTTGTTTATGTCGTATAATGTTTGGTGTGTTTTTGAAATGATTGCAAATTTAAAAGTAAATATGACAATGAGGAAAATGGTCCTATCGAAACCAGAGCCACCACACGCAATGGCACCGTAGATTAGATCCCCACTGTACCGCAACTTAATCAAATAAACTATAATTGAACCAGATGTTTTATGTTGATGTTTTATGTTGATGTTTCATATAATATATAATGATTTTACACAAGGACTTTATATTTTGTCTTATTATTGAACTAAATAATATTAAAAAGACGTTTAACTCAGTCTCATCTATTAGTCTCAACTATTAGTTTTTCTACTCGTCCGTCGGATGGGTCCCGTGAATAGGTCTATCCTTTGAGAAAATGTTAAAGAACCATAGAATATATTCGATAATAAGAGTAGGACACGGTTCCCGGATTCCTATGTATCCCTCCCCTCACTCTGGGGCGGCTCTAAATAACCTATAATGTGTTTGATGAGCCGTTAAACAACATTCATACAAACATTCATAGTTTTTTCTTTTTAGTTATTCGAAAATTCACGTGTTTCCTTTTGTGTCTTATGTTTTGTTTTTTATGTTTTGCACCTACTTAATAATAAAGACCTTGTAGACCATCGTTCTTTGTTTATACATTTATAACTCCCATGAGAGAGGAGCCAACAATTGGCAGCCTCGTATATCATCACCATTGACAAACTTTTTCAATAACCGCATCTTAATTTACTAACAGCGTAACCTCTTGGGTCTAGCTGATACGCTGAAGTCTTGTTAAAACGTTAACTCACAGTTTGAAAACATTTACTGCCCGACATATGGCATCGGTGTTGAGTCTGTTTTTGCCGCACAGCTTCATCACGCAGCATTTGCTAGCAGGTCGAGTCACATTTAATGGAAAGTATATAGCGCAACATTGCATGTGAGATGATACGCTCTTGTTGAGGCGTCTGACACAAACCGTCGCCTCGTCCCAGGGGTGTTGAAGTTATGGAGATATTAACATGATTTAAAAGAATAAATGTCAGTCGGCGAATGTCAGATCTTAATGTATTTCGAACGCAACCTGACCCCACCAAAAATATTTTGGAAATAAAATGGCCGTTTTTCTACTACAAAACAACAACAAAAAGTTTCTTAGAAACTCATGACAATGATTTTAAAGAATAAATATCAGTCACCTATGCCTGCAACAGCGTGGAGCCACTCATATTTTCTGTATGAGCATTAGAAATAGTTAATGCAAAACAACTTTAAACAAATGATTAGTAATTGGCGTAACATAAAAACATTTATCTAACAATAAATTATTATTTTGTGAATTGTTTGAGCCAACGTTACTTCAGGTCTCACACATCATTAATTAATTTCCCTTAGGGTTACTGTTCAGCCTTTTCAACATCTGAGTTTTCAAAGCAGGGCAGCAGACATTGTTGTTGTTTAATATCTTCAGTATAGCCAAGCCTAGTAATTTAAAACAATAAAATACATAAGTTAGCCAGTTTTTTTTTTCTCACTCATTTTTGTGGACCCCTATGGAAAATACAAAATTCGATACACTGTCTAGCTGAATATGCGGTGCTTCGGTCAAACACTTCTGAAATTTGAATGAAACCTCATATCAACATGGGATTTTTCTGTTATCATCTGCCTTTACCACTGCAGATGTATGCTAAAGCAAAGAAAACCTATTTTTTCAAATTAAAAATTGCCTGAATTGAGAAAGAATAGAATTATTTTCTGTTTTCCTTTTGTCTCTAAGTCTGTGAGCTTTCAGGGGAGATAATAGAGGTGAGACCTTTAAGTATTGAATGTTTCTGAGCAAACGTTATCCTTAGTAATGAATGCAAGTGGATGACTATTGTTTAAAGTATACATGTATGAGTGCGATATTATTCAGATTACTGAACGTACATGGGACGATCATTTTCCTCAGTAAAGAATGCAATGTGTGCTGGTGTAATGAACGTTTATGGGTGGTGTCATACTAAGTCAATGAATGTATGTGTGCGTGTGTCATTGTATTACTGAATGTATGTGGGGCGTGTGTCATTCTGGTTACTGAATTATGTGGGGCGGGTGTGTCATTCTATTACTGAATGTATGTGGGCGGGTGTCATTCTATTACTGAATGTATGTGGGAGCGGGTGTCATTCTATGTATATGAGTTTATGTGGGCGGGTGTCAGCCTTTAAAATACACCCGACCACACTGACCACAATTGGAAGCCGCTGTGACCAGTAGTATGCCATATCCTTCTATAAATTAATACTGAATAGGTGATCCTTTGGAAGCAACGAAAGCAAACAAGAGGAAATAAAGTGAGTCTGTTCATAAGAGGGTAACACTAAAAGGTAACAACTTTTACGCCCAATAACACTGAATTGATTAAAGGTAGTGAGCGGCATTCTACTGTAAATATAGATATAAAAATCGGACATGAAAAGTAGCATTCAAGGACGACAGTCAACCACAAACACACACAGAAAACAAAGAACAACTTTTAAAGATGAACAAAATGCCTAAATTAGACATCACAGAACACGAAAGGGTTGACCATAGGGCTACCGCTCTTGGAACGGTCAGTGGCAAAAAAGGCCGCTGGGGGGGGGGGGGGGTGTGGGGGGGGGTTAAGCCCAGGATTATAGTAGTGCACTCAAACCTCACACTTGCCCATACCTGTCATCCTACCCAATAAAACGGGACAGTGTAAATAGAAGAAATCCCCGCCATGGAACTATTCTCTACCAACAAGGCTAGCATTAAATAGCAATATAAGTAAAAACACAAGATGCTCCCCAGTTATAGATGTGCACCATACCTCACACTTGCCCTTACTGTCATCCAATAAAACGGTGACAGTGTAAAATAAAAATCCCCGCATGAACTATTCTCTACCTAACAAGGCAGCATTAATAGGCAATATAAGTAAAACACATAAGAAGCTCGTGTACTATGAAAAAAGCCTAGAAAAACAAAACGATGGGTTCAATAATAGAGACATATAACTATATACTGTCCCTGATCATCACACACATAACAGTATGTAATTAGCACTACTGAATCGTAGCAAAAAACAAGTCTAAAAGTCGAACAGGAAATGCAGCTTTTACATACACAGTAACCCAAAAACACTCAAAATCGACATGTCATCAGCTAAAGGTGTCGATTTCTTCATATTTATAACAATTTAGTGTCTAGCTATTTATGCCCGTCTTGCTAGACTTCATAGCATTAGGGAATATAACAAAAAGCCTTCTAAGCAATATCATGTCCCAACATTTATTGTATATCCAGAATTGTTTATATTGAATCACATATCGATTATTTGCGACCCATCACAAGAAACAACTTATCAATATTGCCTATTATCGGCTGATCTAGAGAATGGTTCTCGACATCGTTTTATTCTGGTAACCAATCAACACAAATAAAATTTACAATGTGTATAATGCAAACTCCGCTAAAACTTATAGCAACAATTGGGGAACTACTGTATATGATTAGGATTGGGTCAACATTTTGTTCTAGAACAAACAATACAAATAAAAGAACTCACATGTGTTTATTGCAAACTGCATTTTAACATATATCCCACCATGTGAAATAACTGGTTGCCTGGGATTGTAGGCAATAATTTTAGTATACTAGTAATAAAAACATCGCAAAACATTATTGATCAATAAGGGAAGCACATGCGGCAGCACTTCGGAGGAAAAAATCTCAGAAAAATTAGAAAGTACAGAGCACACTGTTTGCCTGCATGAGACGTTGAATAAATACAACAAGAAAAGTCTCCGAAAAAATTAAACATCATTATACTAGCAATGTTAAGTTTGCACTAAACTAGATTCGAAGTCACCCAAATATAAAACTAGCATGTTATACACGATATAACAACGGCCCATCCATAGACATGGAATTGCATTGAATTTTATGTCCGCACCAACAGCTAATGTCATATGGCGCACTTTTCCTAACCTCCATTGGTGGAGGAAGACCCCAGTGAGACACGGTACGGGCACCTGGCAAGAATCACCGCGTTCCGCAAGCCAACTGGATAGCTTCCTCACATAAAGATTTCCTAGGCCCATGTGAATCGAATCCTAACGGTGAGGGGCAAGTGATTTCAACGTCAGAGACTCTAAACCTCGACTACGACCCATCAAAAGATAACAACATACAATATTTTTGTCTATCGGTCCAATCTAGGTAATCTTTGACATCGCTTTTTCTGGAAAACAACACAATAATAAATGTACAATGATCACAATGAAATTCACGTTAAACATATATAAACAATCGGGAAAGCTACTGGTTTGTCATCGGGGGAGACTCACCTTCCCGAAGAACTCATCCCCGAAAGTATGTGTCGGATTCAGATAAGCATCTCTAAACCGCATCTGTTCATGAGTGTACACATGTTTACCATTGCGTTTTTGTTGTTACATTAAGTTTCAATATGTCGACTAAAAACACGTTAAATATTGAAATAATCAACACCGCATTTCTTAAATGGTTACTGAAACAGAAACTTTATATGAGAGAAGGTCAATAAAAAAATGGGTTATTGATTACGGTTTTCGGGAAAATATAGGCTAAAGACACTACACTATATGCACGCAGATAGAAGTTTCGAAAGAGTGTACATCCATATCACCAGTATGACAAATTGAGTTACTGATAAGTGCCAAATTGCTGGTTCCCATTCTAAGAGGCATCGCTGTAGCTCTGTTTTTGTTTGCTTTAATACACTTGGTAGATACTAGCATGAATTAAACATCTAAGTGTCTGCCTGGTGTCTAATGTGATGTGTGTGTGTGTGTCGTGTGTCTTTAGTTTTTGCCAGTTCATCTTTTGTATGTAAAATATAACTTTACAAAGACGGTTTTGCATTTTTTTTTAAATGCTAACGTAATTTACTGCACTTCTGTCTGTAAAGGAAACTACAAATCTTACTACTATGGTGACGTGATTACAAACATCGTAAAATTTCTCCGGTCATGATCACTTTTATACTATATTTATCTAAACTTGTTACAAATACTTATCCAAAGTAGTTTATAACCTGTCATCTTGCAGCGCACTGCGTGTCTACGGATTCTACAGATGGCTATCTACGTGTCTACTGAGTGGCCATTTACAGATGGCTA